>CATIWF010043587.1:0-45500 GCA_949630135.1 Balakata baccata
GGTTGTGTATCTGTATATGTATAAATTACTAAATATGCAATGATGTGTAAATGTGTATTTGGCTTTAACCTTTCTAACTGAAATAATTGAACATAGTGTCTGAATTGTTAACATATGTGATATATATTAGGTTTATAATCAGAATGTGATGCTTAGCTATCAAATGTTACAAAGTGATAATATTATATGATCCAAAAAAAAAAAATTATCCCTCATTATAAATAGGACTATGTTCCAATATATGCAATATACGATAACATGATATAAGTATAAGTGATATCCATAGGTATAAGGTGTTACATTTTAGTTTGGTATCAGAGCAGGGATATGTTCTTTGGGAACATGCATATGCATTAGAATGCTATAGGAGCATTGGTTAGCCTAAATGGCATAACCAAAAACTCATACCTATATTCTCCATCTTCACCCTTAATTGATGGTGTTGCCTAAATAATCACCAAGAAAGGGAGGATGAATTGGTGGGAAAATAAATTTTTTATGCTTTACAAAGAAAAGAGAATATTGAAGAAGTAAGATTTAAGAGATTTATAGAGGTTTGGATATTAACTAACCCTAGTCCTCTCTCCAATCGTAATTGAGTATTAACTACTTAATCACTTGGGATTACAAAGAGAGTTTTGCTAGCTCACTCACAAATAGGTGTTTTCCAAGGCTAACACTCAACCCAAAGTTCCCTTGTATTTTAATGGTTCACATAACAACCAATTCCTTATAATTGCTTACACAATACCTAATTACAAGATAACCCCAGTGTTTTTGGCTAACACTTGAACCCTTAAAAACAATTAATGAATGAAACTTGAGAAAATAAATTGCAAGAGTTTTGGTACAATGAAAGTAGTTCCATATATTAAATGATCTTTTGGTAGGGTATTTATACTAAATTCTCACCAAATAGCCGTTACAAATGAGTGCCATAACTATTTCTAACGTTCTCTTAGAAGTGCATTTAATACAGCATGTAGAGATAGTTACCTAGTCGGGAAATGGCCTAAGTTGACATGTGGCATCGTCTGGCTGGCTGATAGGTCCAACAGCTAGGTTCCTATATGATTTTCCTGATTGGGACTCTAATTTTCCCGATCGAGACTTGCTCGATGATGCCTTAACTAAGGACTTTGGATTGTTGACTTTGAATGTTCCTTGGTCGGGACACCCATTACCGGTCGGGACCTTGGTCAATCAAGCTTGGCTGTTTTGACTTCCCAAATGACATGGCATATTTTGGTAGAGGCTCCTCTCAATGGTTATGTCCATTTGAATTTCTCGGTTGGGCCTTAACTTTTCCTAGCCTAGAACTGTGCTTTCCTGATGAGGACTACACCTGTTCTGGTTTACTTGGCTACTAGATCTCTAGAAAACCAAGAGCTAGTCTTTCTCGGTCTAGATTATGGTCCCGGGCGGGAGATTCTAGTCTCGATTGGGACTTATATGTCCTCATGAAATAATTAACTTGTTCATTGGGGAAATCAAAAACAAATGTGTTGAAACTTTGAAAACTATCAAAACAACACTAAATGAAGATATTAGTGATATTAAGTTTGATTGTTAAGATCAAAATGGAGAGCAATCACCCTAAGGTCAACAAATGGTAACTCGACCTCAAATCTATCTTGGAAAACACTCTTGTACCCTTGAGTTGATCAAATAAATCATCAATCCTTGGTCATGGATACTTACTCTTGATGGTTATGTTATTCAACTGTCAGTAATCGATGCGTAGCCTCAAGGATCCATCTTTTATCCTTACAAATAATACTAGTGCACCCCAAAGGGATGTAGTTGGTCTAATGAAACCCTTGTTAAGAAGCTCTTATAGCTATGCTTTAAGTTCTTTCATCTCTGATGGTGCCATTCTATATGGCACCATTGATATAGGCATTGTACCAGGAATAAGATCAATGGAAAACTCTACTTTCCTTTTTACTGGTAGTTCAGGTAAATCATCGGGAAACACATCTAGAAATTCATTAACCACTGGGATATTTTTAAGATCTGGAATTCTTTTCTTGGTGTCAATTACATGTGGTAAATAAGCTTCACACCCTTTTCTCATCATTCTCTAGGCCTTCATTATAGATATAACCCAATGAGATTATGGAAAAATTTGCCTTTCATAACAATTTCTTCTTGGTCTGCAGTCTTAAGTACCACCAGCTTAGATTTACAATCCACCACTGCTCTGTGATGTGAGAGATAATCCACGCATAAAATGGTATATGGAAAGGCAACTCAATCAAATCCGTAAAAAACTCCTTCCTATGTACAATTAGAGGGCTATATTTGAATACTTTATTCACTCACACACTAAGGCCTAAGGGGTTCCTAACTTCAATGTCATAATCTAGATTCTCTTTAAGCATGCTATGATGACTAGGTATGCTAGTACAAATATAAGAATGTATGGAACTCGGATCTATGAGTGCACAAATGTTAGAGTCATATAATGAAAACTTACCAACAATAACATCTGCTGCTACCTAATCTTCCTTGGCTTTCATTGTATAAGTCTTAGCTGGAGCTCTATTGGATCTAGGTCTATTCACTGTTTCAGAAGTGGCTTATCTAGGTCAGCTTGGTCCCCTTCTGGGCTGGGCTTTTATCTAAATTGGAGTTGATCTCGCAGTTTGTGCAGGAGTATTACTTGTCAAGAGGGACCAATCCTTTCTCTTATGTTCTTTCGATCCATATCTAAGACAAGCAATGGTGGCATACCAATATTCCCTTCTTTGATTCTTGTTGCAAGGATTACACATAGGTGTGGCTTCCTTACTAATTAGAGGCTGAGAACTAGCTATAACTAAAGGAGCCTTGGAGGGCTATCCTTTCTTAGTAGATCTAGGGTGCGGTTGACTAGGACCCTTTCCTTATCTCTACTCTATATATGGCTTGCAAAGAAATGACCCTTCTTTCTTGTGGAATGGGTCTCTAAAGTAGCTAGCTTTTCAGAAGATTCTTTTATCCTCCTTTTCTTTCTCTTTTCCAAACTTAGTGTTGAAGAAACTAATTGGGTAAATCTAGTGTGCTGGAGAGTAGTTACAATATCCTCGACCTCTTCATTGAGGTTGTCTTTAAACCTCACATACTAGTCTCTTTCATTTGCAACTAAATCCAAGGCATACTTGCTTAAAAGAGTGAATTCCTGCTAATACTCTGTCACTATCATATTGCCTTGCTTGAGATTCATAAATATTGGGTTTCTAGGCACGTATCACATACATAAACACATCAGAATTTAAAATTTAAATAAACCCAAACTGAAGATCGCACTATGAATTTCATAATCAATCATGCAAACTAACATAGTTAAGAGGTTACCTTTGTTTTTCTCTTCAATTTTCCTTTTGCCTTTAAGTGGTTTGTTACAAACTACAACTTTCCAACTTTGAAAAGTCTCTAGTGAAGTCTATGTGAAGAGAAATCAAGAAATCGATAATGGGAAACAGTTGATCAATTTTCTAAGGTGCTAGTATAGAGAATCAATTAAAGAGAAGAAAGAAAAATTAATTCTCTAATTAATTTTCAAGAGTGAGGCTACTGGAAATTTTAGTCGAAAAAACATATTTATAGGTCTCTAAATACCCTAGGATTTAAAAGACCTAAAACAAGTAGGAGAGGGAGAGGCATGTGGCCTATGTGCAGAGCTAGGCCAAAAGCCAACGTTTTGCCCTCATAGCTCACTTTAAAGGCCCACCAGTATGCAAGCCCACCTATAGGCAGTCCCAGGCCATCGGCTAGCTCCTACGATGTCCTCTCTTGCTTTTATGGACCTTTTCCTCATCCCAGACACTTTCTAAACCAAAATCCCTTTCTCTCTTTCAATCAGATCAAATCCAATTACCGTTTTACTCCTTCATTGCACTCTTCTATGCATGTGACCCAATAGGTTCCCGATTATGTTGGCCACTCAAATTATCCCATAACTTAAGCAAGTTATGAAAGGTGTCTAGCCATACATCATGGCCCCAATTGGTCGGAAAGGTCAATGGTCTAACTTCGAACCTTTCCATTAACAAGTATATTGTGCAACTTATCCTTTCACCTCACTATACCTCATTTAGTTTAGAATATGGACTATGTATCAACTCCCACTAGACTGATTACATTACACCTAGTCCGAATGATATTAGTTCTTGCCCATGAGACTCATTACTCTATAGATATATACTTGAAGACCTTATTCAATCCATTCCCGCTTCGGCTAGAGATTCTCGAGTAATGATCTCTATAAGAGGCCATAGGCATACACTCCTTTTATCAAGAGTAGTGAATCCTCTATCGGTTGCTCAACTATCTTCAAATACCTCAATATGTACCCAACCATCTCCCCATGAGCAACCTTAATGACATAATAAGGAAAGATGTCAAAGTAACAGAATCAATATCTAAGATAACCTTGAGCACCTCAAGTGTAAGGATACATACATGTTTGCCATGATGAGATTATCACTGATATTGAATAGATGATCCATGTGATTATCTCATGGTAGGTAATCCAATGTACTTGACTATATTGTTCATGCATACATGAAGATTAAACCTATATGTTATTATATACCACTAAGCATTTTATGCTTAGTGTATGGATATTGTTTCCCATGCAGATTGAAGGTAGTGGATCTTTTGCTGACTCGTAGGAGAAGCCCAAGGAGAAGAGTCCAGGACAACCCATAGGGGCTAGTGATACAACTATTTCTTTTTATTCATTTTCATTGGGTGGAATATAGATTTATATATGTTGTTTGACCTGTAAAGATTTTAACTTTAGGTGGATTTTTTTATAACCTTGGCTAGGCTGAAGCCATTAAATTGTGATCTGTAATTGAACTCCTACAATGGTACCATGTTTTATTTATATTCTCTTTCCTAGGCCTAAAAGCCTCATATAAATACATCATACATGTCATGAACCTAAATTCAAAACCTTTTCATACCAAAATAACCCAAACAAAACATCAAGTAGTGGCTGTCACAACCATAGTCACAGTTAACCTACCTGTGATACCTGGCTATGAAGCATATTGCTTCACTTAGCCACCAAATACACGGTCCCTTACTTGAATTCTAGCTACCCTAAACAAGCACAGTGCACACAAAACACTAGGGCTAACCAATTGTAGTTGCTCCTAACAACATTCTCAACACACAAAAAATAACAGACATACCTCATAAAAATCACAACAAACACCATAATTTAACAAAGTTCACATGTACATTAAATGCCATAACTAACAACTAACTATCCATAAATCTAATTTCTCTTTATTTCCATTAAATACACATTAATGTCTCACCAACAATCACATAAGTGTTATAATTACTAATTTACATCTATTTCTACCATATGCTCAATTCAATAATCATATCACATAACAAGGCATTCATTGCATTCCAATCATAAACCCATGAAGATTGTAAAAAAGATATGTACAAACCTTTCCAAAAAGTGTTCCTTGAACCACCACGTATCGGATCAAGCTCCGTCATTTCCTTATGGTCGAGGTCCTTCTCCCACATCGGCGTCTACAATATTAAAACATCATTTTTAACTATAAATCATCCATAAAATCCATACAACTCACCTCATAGCTTGAGCCAAAATCCGCATTATTTCTAGGCCCTAAATTATGAGATTTACAAATCATGTCTTGGGGTTTATAGGGTGAATGGCCGAAGTAAAATCAAGAAATGGCAATGCAACTCACTTATATAATAGAGGAGCCACGATTGTGACTACATATGTCACAGATGTGATGCTCTAATAGTCTTTAAACTGACTTAAAAAGTTTTAGAATTCTCCATAGAATTCCACTCTACTCAATGGTAACAGCTGACTCATATAAAGTCACGGGCGTGACTGTTTCTCAGCTCAATTTTTCATTCTATTTTAACTTCCAATACTATTCCCAAGCCGAAATTCATCAATATATCTTATATATACCCCATATATACTCCCATATGCTCACAATATACCTCTCGTATATGCTTAATATATATATATATTAAATTCTTTCTTTTAATTACCAAATTACCCTTCGTTCACCACATAGTCTTCTATGCTCTACTTCGTAGGCGTAATTATTGTATTACATTTTTTTTATATTTAATTGTTTCATTGTGTTTTGTACATAATGAGTAGTGGTTTTCTTTTTTTTGACAATGGGTATTGTTTATGAATATTGATTATTGAATTTCAGTTGATTGATTAATTATTTAGGATACTTGTAAGTTTAAGTTATTCAAAAGCTTATAATAGCTTGTAGGCTTGAAGTTATAGTTGTAAAATACTTTGTAATTTAATTTAGGATGCTTCAATTTGAGTTCATTGATGAATTGCAGTTTAATTTAGATGTTTCAAAGCATATAATTGCTTTGAGTTGAAGTGTAGAATATTATATATTTTGAAACTGCTGCAAGTTGTTTGTACTTATAGGTTATAGGTGTTGCACATGGGGATCTAAGATCTTTTTATTGTACGACACGGAGCAGTCAATTCATTATATTTAAATTGTTATGATATTTTAAAAGAAGTCGCCACCAATAGTAATTGTTGGATCAATTGGTTTTCCATTAAATAAAGTCTGCGTTACAAAGTAAGAATTCGGAGATCAAATGAATAGGGAATGTATTAGCACCCAAATTCATCTAATTTTGTTAAGATTTATTATTCTTATTGTTCTTTGTATGTTTATTTTGGTAATATATTATCCAATTCCTGGATAAAGTAAGGTAAAGTTTTTTAAAAAAAAAAAGAAGGACGCATATATCTGAGTTTAATTATTTTTATCATCTTAATGGAATTGTTTGGTTATTAATTTTCGAGTTACCTATATCCAATTCCTGGATATACATAAAAGAAACTAGTAATATTTTTTAAAAAAAATTATATACAATACCTGGATATAGTAAAATATATTTTTATTAGAAAGTTGGACTTGATTCAAATCGAATGCCTACATACCCATTTAAGGGATCAAAGTCCGCGTAGTTCAAATTAAATTTATCATTTTAGAGAAAAAACCATTTAGAATAAATAAATTTTGTCACATTCAATTCCTGAATAATAATAATAATAATAATAATAACCTTTATAATGTATATAAAGAAAATTGTTGAATTTATTATAGCGAGGTATATGTGAATTTTTCAAATATTGTAGTAGTGCATATAAGAAACAAAGAAAATGATTAAAAAAAAAAAATTATTGCTCATTATTTTTCAAGTGTTACACAAAATTTTGATTTTTTTGTTTGTATAAAAAAAAATATTTCTTGTTATACCTAACTTTTATTTTATAAATATAAATATAAAATAGTGATTTTTATTAAGATAAAATTTACATCTTCTATCAAATCACAATTTATTTTGAATTTATTATAGTAGAGTGCATATATGGAAAACCAAATATATAACATTTCATATATAGATATAGAATAATATTATTTTATCACCCTAATAATAATAATAACATTTCATATATAATTATTTTTTATGAAAGAACAAAAAATATAGGACAAATTTGATATGCTAAATCAAATTTTCACTTTTTATCTAGGAAAATAAAATTTCTTATATTTTTATTATTTCTAGTTTTTATTCTATTATAAATAAAAAAAATTAATAATAATAATAATAATGAACCGTGGAAAACATATATTTTTTATTTATTTAATTTTCTCTTTTTTATTAACACAATTTTTTTTGAAAAAAAGAAAATCACATCATACTATTTATTATATTTATATATATATCATTAATCAGTTTATAAATGAAAGTTTTTCTATCTATTTTTTTTAAGATATACTCTATGATATAAATGTTAACATATAGATATCAGCAAATAATAGTGACAACAATACTAACAAGTAGAAAATGAGTAAATGAAAAATAAAATAAAAAGCAAAATAATAATAAACATAGATCGCAACACATAATAATAATAAAAAATCAACATATAATAATGAACTAAATTTATAAATCAGAAAATATAACAATGAAATAAAAAAAAACAACATATTTTTTCATTATGAAATAATAACTAAAATAAAAGAAAATATATTTTTTCAATAGAACAAGTAGATTATAAATTACAATCCCTGTAATTTATAATGATAGATCCAAAAAAAAATTTACTTTTTTTCTTCTATTTTTTTTTCTCTCCCTTCTCTCTTTTTCTTTTCTTTCTTTCTTCCTTCTCTTTTTTCTTTCTTCTTCTCTCTTCTCCTTTTCTTTCTTCCTTCTCTCTTTTTTCTTTATCCTTTCTTTTCTCTTTTCCCCTCCAATTTTTTTTTCTTTGCCGTGTGAATTGGTGCCCTTTTATAAGGGAAAAAAATATGTTTTGGTCCTTAGAATAAAACTTTTATTCATTGTGCTAAAATTTAAAAATAAAAAGAAAATATATATTTGTAAGATATGGAGACATAGGAGGTATGAGAGATTTCTTTTTCCACACTCATGCATGTGACTCTTTCAAAAAAAAATTATTATTATCATTTATTTTATTTTTTAATTAATTTCCTTTTTTTTTATTTTAATGTAGAGACTTTAATTTAGATGGACCAAAAAATGCCCAAATGGTTTTAATAGGTAGCCTAAGAAGTCCAATGAAGAATAATGACATAAAAAAAAATTATGGTCCAAATTAATTATTTAATATAGAGCAAATTCATATGAAAATTTTAATTACTTGTTCTTATATTTTTTGTATCTACAATTGCCCCCCTTTACATATCTCTTAGTTTATAAGGGTCATGCAAAGTTGCTAATTAATTTCATGCGATTAATATTAACAAACGCTTAATTGATCGAGTTATAGCTGAAGAAAATTGACAAATATTAAAGTGTTGTTTTAACAAAGTTTAAAAAATTAGTAGAGGCATAGCTACAACTAATTTTCAAGACAAAAATACACATTTACAAAATTGATGGAGATGCAACTACTAATAATATATGAGATGACTAACAATTATGAAAGTGTTGTCAAAACGTAATTTGAAATAAATTGTTGGAGATGTAACTGCCAACAATTTATAAAAGAATTGACAACTGTGAAAATGTTGTCAGAATTCAAAAGAAATTTCTGGAGATATAACTGTCAGTAATTTATAAGAGAATGGACAATCATAAGATTTTTACCACAAATGAAATCTGAAAAATTAATGGAGATATGAATGCCACTAATTTATAAAGAAATATCATTAGCTAAATGAAAATACAAACCATAATCTTAATTGGCCTTGATAAGAATGTCCGAAATGATCGCGTGTATGCATGTATATAATTCAAAATTATTATTATCTATTTATATCATTAAAATCATTATATCAAAATAGTGTATGCATTCCCATTTTCATTTTTTCTTTTATTTTTCCCCTTTTCTCTAGGGCTGCATATAGGTAAAAATCCGTGAATTGAACGAATTGAACAAATTGAGAAGAAACGCTACGCTCTTTTGCTTATCATTGTCATTCCTTCTTTATCCTTCCTTGATATATAAATTGATTCAGTCATTTGCATATGCCAGCAATTGCTTCTGATGTTATCCTTATGATTCAAACTATATATAATTTTATGAAGTTGTCTTTTCAATTATTTCATGACTTTAGTATTTAACAAATGCATATCCTTTTTTTTTAAATAGGTGAATGATTGTGTTTCGATGAATGAGAGAAATATGAACTTAGGTAATGAGAATGACAAATCGCTTTGAATTTGACGGTAAAATACATATTTTATTTGATCTTAACAAACTAGTACATTATTTCAAGTATAATACTTTTTAAAAATATTAGAGTTTATAGGATTTTGAAGGTCTTTTTCATCCATATTTGTCAAAATTAGGGTTCCTCCTGAAAATGTCTTTTTCACCACGTACGGCCCTTCATACTTCGGAGTCTGTTTTTCTCTAGGCTTAGTTTGCTTAGAGGACAACCTCTTGATAACAATATCTCCCTCTTGGAATTGACGCGGTCTTATTTGCTTTACATGTGCTTTAATTAACTTCCTTTGGTATAACTGTCCATGACATAATACTGTTAGTCGTTTTTCATCTATAAGAATTCAACTGGTCATATCTTGCTTGTAACCATTCATTTTCATCTAATTTAGTTTCCATGATGATTCTGAGAGATGGTATTTCCATTTCAATGCGTAAAACTGCCTCCATCCCATATACCAAAGAGAAAGGTGTTGCTCCCGTAGATGTTCTAACTGAAGTTCTATATCCATGTAATGCATACGGAAGTATTTCATGCCAATCTTTATAAGTTACCACCATTTTTTAAACAATCTTTTTGATGTTTTTGTTTGCAACTTCAACTGTTCCATTCATTTTTGGGCGATATGGAGTTGAATTATGATGTTTAATTTTGAATTGCCCATATATCTCTTCCATCGACTTGTTATTAAAGTTCTTGGCATTGTCTGTGATGATTCTTTGATTCTTTTAGCAAGGCCATATCTACAAATGATATTATATTTGATGAACTTGATTACTACTCCTTTAGTCACATGAGCATAAGAAGCAACTTCTATCCATTTTGTAAAATAGTCTATTGCTACCAAAATGAATCAATGTCCATTTGATGCTTTAGGCTCAATCGGTCCTATCACATCCAAACCCCACATGGAAAATGACCATGGTGCTACCATTACATGAAGTGAGGTAGGGGGAGCATTTATCTCATCAGCATATATTTAGCATTTGTGACATTTCCTCACATACGTAATACAATCTGATTCCATTTTTAACCAATAATATCCCATTCTTAGAATTTTTTGAGCCAAATTATGCCCTCCAAGATGGGTGCCACAAAATCCTTCATGAACTTCTTCCATCAATTTCTACACTTGATGATCATCAACACATCTGATTAATGTTGTATCATGATTTCTTTTATACAAAACATCTACACTAAGAAATAACCTAATGCCAATCTTCGGATTGTTCTTTTATAATTTTCAGTTACTTCTGGTGGGTAGCTCCTATTTTTAATATACTGCTTTATATCATGATACCATGGCTTATCATCTAGTTCTTGTTCTATACCACAATAATATGCATGAACTCCTTTTGTCTCTATTTTAATTGGAGGCATTTTCCCACAAGTGTCTATTTTAAACATAACAGCTAATATGGCCAAAGCATTAGCTATTTGGTTTTCAATTCCAGATATATGATTGAATTGAATAAACTCAATATTCTCTGATAATTTTAAAATATATTCTTGGTAAGGAATGAGTTTTGAATCTCTGGTTTCCCATTCACCCCTTAATTGATCGATTACCAGAGTAGAATCTCCATATACTTCTAGGCGTTTGACTTTCATATCCATTGCTACCTGAATTCCCAAAGTGCATACCTCATATTCAGCTACATTATTGGTGCAATCAAAACATAACTTTACTATGATAGGATAGTATTTTCCATCTGGTGATATTAGAATCACCCCTATTCCATGTCCTAAGGCATTTAAAGCACCATCAAATTTTATAATCCAATTTTTCTAATTTTTTTCATCTTTGTCAATTGTCATGATATCCTCATCTGGAAAATCCAAATGCATCGGCTCGTAATCCTCAATGGCTCTATCAGCTAGATAATTAACTATTATACTTCCTTTTATTGCTTTTTCAACCATAAAACTAATGTCATACTCTGACAACAAAACCTGCCATCGAGCAATTCTCCTAGTTAATGCTGGTTTCTCAAATATATACTTTATAGGATCCATTTTGGAAATTAACCAGGTAGTATAGCATAACATGTAATGCCTTAGCTAACGAGCTACCCATGCGAATGCAGCACATGTTCTTTCCAACATAGAGTATTTAACCTCATAGTCTACTTTTTACTAACATAATAAATGGTTTGTTCCTTTTTTCTAGAAGAATCATGTTGTCCCAACATGGCCCCTATAGATTTTTCTAAACCATCATATACAAAATGAGTGGTCTCCCGGGAACAGGTGGTCGGAGAATTGGTGGATTTTGTAAATATTGTTTAATTTTGTCAAATGCCTCTTGACATTCATCATTCCATTGTGTAGGATTATTCTTTCTAAGAAGTTGGAAAATTGGCTCACATGTTGTAGTCAATTATGAGATAAACCGAGCAATATAATTTATTTTTCCAAGAAAACTCCTTACTTCCTTTTTGGTTTGTGGAGGAGCTATTTCAATTATTGCCTCAATTTTATCAGGATTTATTTCTATTCCCTTTTTACTGATTATAAATCCTAGAAGTTTACCTGAAGTGACTCCAAATACACACTTTGTCGGGTTCAACTTGAGTTGATATCTTTTTAGTCTTTCAAAAAGTTTTCGCAAAACTATAACATGATCTTCCCCTAGATGTGATTTAGCAATCATGTCATCCATATATACTTCGATTTTCTTATGCATCATATCATGAAACAATGTGACCATTGCTCTTTGGTAAGTTGCCCCCACATTTTTCAATCCAAAAGGCATCACTTTGTATCAAAAGGTTCCCCAAAGGGTAATAAAAGAGGTTTTTTCCCTATCTTCTATGTCCATATTGACTTGATTATATCCTAAATAACCATCCATGAGAGAAAACATGTGAAATTCAGCTGTATTATCCACCAGAACATCAATATAGGGTAATGGAAAATTATCTTTTGGACTTGCATGATTCAAATCTCGATAATCAACACACATTCTCACTTTTCCGTCTTTTTTAGGAACAGGAACCACATTTGCTACCCACTCAAGATATTTTTCCACTATAAGAAATCCTGCATCAAAATGTTTCTTGACTTCATCCTTGATTTTCAAAAGAGTATCTGGCTTCATTTTTCTCAATTTTTGTTTCACAGGCTTGCATTCTAGCTTTAAAGGCAATTTATGTGTTACTATATCAGTATTTAGTCCAGGCATATCTTGGTATGACAGGCAAAATTATAGATGAATTCCTTTAATAGATTGATTATTCTCTTGCGTAATTCTGGAGTCAAACTCCCATTTATCTTTACTTCCTTTCTATTCTCTTCTGTTCCTAAATTTATGACTTCCATGAGATCTTTAAATTCCAATGTTGTCTCTTTTTCCATTTCTTTTACCAATTCAAGGGCTATTTCTTCAATTTCCTCTTCATCTGAATCTACTTCATATACTGGATTGTCAAAATCAATCTTTTGTATGTTATTACTATCAAATTCTTAATCATCATTGCAATCCCTAAGCATAATAAAGAGAAGGGAAAAAGAAAGTAGAAGTAAATGGAGACAACAATGTGAAAAGAAATATAGGGAATAAATATGCATTCATTAAATTATTAAAATTTATGAAATTATTAAAAATAGATGCTCAATTTCATTCTTCCTTAGATGTTTAGCAAAGTCAAAGGAAAAGATAACAATTAGTTTGATCCTAAGATTAGAAGTTGATAAGCCTTCTAGTTATTCTGTTCATTATTTGCTGGACAGAATTTAACCCATCCTTCTATTTCTACATTTGATCCTTCTTCTATTACGACTTCAACTAACTTTTCCAAGGATGATAATTCTCCTAACACTTCCTGTCTAGGTAAAAACCAACCAACACTTCTAAATGTTTACACTAGCAGCGGAATGATTCTCCTTTCTACAAAAACTTCTTTATTTTCCAATTTAGCCAATCTTTTTTCTCTTCTTTCAGTATGTGCTCTTTTTTTATCCGCTCTAGATAACTTATAGCCTAACCCAATCCTACTTTCATTGATGAGAGGTTCAATGAACTAATTTATCCCTTGATTATTTCTTCCATGCCTGGATAAAAGTTCCTTTTCATCATTTCTCTTGCCACCATTTTAGATGTAGTAGATGGCTTAGGCAACAAAACCTTTGAACCTTCACTCGTATAAGAAATGTTTACCACCTCAAAAGATTGAAATGAACTTGCTAGAGCTTCCTCTATAGCTTCAATATAAGGAGTCATCACAAGTTTAGTAATAAGAAAATCTTCTTCTCCCAAAACTTCAATCAATTGTCCATTAATAATGAATTTGATTTTTTGATGTAGAGAAGAAGGTACAGCGTCGGCTGAATGAATCCAGGGTCTCCCTAATAAAAAACTATATACAGGAACAAAATCTATAACTTGAAATTTGATATTAAATGTGATTGGTCCCACTTGAATAGGTATCTCAATATCTCCAATCATTTCCCTTCTTGTCCCATGGAATGCTATAACCACCATAGCGCTTGGTCGTATATAGGTTGCATCAATTAGTAATTTTGCTAAACTAGATTTAGGCATGATATTCAATAATGATCCATTATCAACCAATATACGCGCAATGGAATAATCTTTGCACTTGGCTGAAATATGCAATGCCTTAATATGCCCCGTCCCTTCAGGGGGAACTTCATCATCAGTGAAAGATATATGATTTGCTGCTATGACATTTCCGATTACATTATTCCAATTTTTAATTGAGACATCGTGGCATACATGAGCTTGATTCAACATCTTTAAGAGTGCCACTCTATAGGGTTCAGAAGTTAGTATCAAGGATAATAAAGAAATTCGAGCTGGTGTTTTATTCAGTTGTTCGATAACCCTATATTCACTTTGTTTGATCAACTTTAAGAACCCATATACTTCTTCCTCAGATATAGGCTTATTGATTTCATGTCGAAATTCTTGTGACATGAACATTCGAGGTTCATCATTTTGAACCTCTTTAAGGACTTGTCCTTCCTTAGTTTTACCTTTTCGGTGTTTTTTAAGCTCTTCAGTTCGTCTCCTTTTAACTTCTTCTAGAGTATAACATCTTCCGCTACAAGTCATTCCTCCAACTCCAGATACATTCTCCACTTCATTTGTGCTCCTACTATTTTTAGAAGGGATTGAGTCATGAGTACGAATAGTATTTCCATACTTCCATGGTATTGCTTTTGAGTCTTTGTATTTAAAAGGAGTTTGTACCTCAATCAAAAGTTTAGTAACATATGGAGAAGATGAAGCAGAGGCAAGCATTGGTTTCTTCATTGATTTGAATCTCTATCAAGCCTGCTTTGTACAAGATATGAAAGAGTTATTGCCTTAACATGAGAATTTCTTTTTCAACAGTCTTAAATTCCTCCCCGCACTCTGAAAAAGTTGCATTAATTTTGCCCCCATCGTGATTTGGTAAAAGATTATGGTTGACATTAGGGGTTTTTACTCCTTGATCAAATTTTAACCATCCCACTTTTATAAGAGTTTGCACCTTTTTCTTAAATGATGTACAATTCTCTGTAGAATGTCCAATAGCTCCAACATGATAGTCACATTTTGCATTTGGATCACTCACATTTTGCATTTGGATCATACCATTTAGGATATGGTGGATTCATAGGTTGAATTGGCATCGGACACACTTGATGACTTTGAATGAGTTGAGGTAACAACTCAATATATGATATAGGAATTGGATCAAATTGTTCCATATTCCTTTCCCTTAGGTGATTTGCTTGTTGAGCATTATTATTCCCGAAAGTATTATTTCCCACTTGGGCAGGTGAATTTGTATTGAGATGACAATTTACTTATCGAGGAATAGGAGCTCGGTATGGGTAGGCTCTTGATGCCATATTTGCAACATATGGTGTTTGTGATGAGTAAGGGGGAGGATTAGTGAGTACAGGGGAAATTGGAGTATATTCTCTCACCATGTTAGTTTCTCCTTCCTTCTTTTTACCTGCATATTGCCTTTTTGAGCTATTAGCCTCAGTTTGTTTATCCTCTATTTTCCCTCTTTTTATACCTTGCTAAATTCTTTCCCCTGCTAATACTAAGTCTGAGAAATTTTTTGTAGTATTTGCTAACAACATATTGTAATATAGTGATCCTAAAGTGTTGAGAAAGTTAGAAATCACTTCCTTCTCTGTTAGAGAAGGTACTACTTATTCTGCCTTATCTCTCCATCTTTGAACATATTCCTTAAAAGTCTCTTGACTTTTCTTCGCCATTGCTCTAAGATCATCTCGACTAGGAGCATATCCATATTATACTTGTATTGCTTCAAAAATGCATCAGCCAAATCTTTCCATTTTCGAATATGGGAGCGCTCTAATTGCATGTACCACCAAAGTGCTAGCCCTGTTAAACTCTCTTGAAACACATGAATTAGTAATTTTTCATTACTAACATGTGCTACCATCCTACTACAATACATTGTTAAGTGGCTTTGGGGGCATGTGAAGCCATTATATTATTCAAATTTAGGAGTTTTAAATTTTGGTGGTATAATTACATTAGGAACTAGACATAACTGTGTAGCATCTGTCAGTCCATAAACATGAGTTCCTTCAATTACTTTTAACCTTTCTTCTATCAATTCGATCTTTCTCGAAACAGGTTCAACAATAGGATTCTTAATGTTAACTTGTACTTTTGGATCATCTAAATCTGGCACACCTATTTGCTCATCTATTGTGAACTGAGGTAGAGCATAAGATTGGACACCTATGGGTGGATATAATGGAATATGACTTTGTGGTTGTAGACGTGGCATATTTGGGAATGATCCCCCACTAGTTCCAATATCTTATACTTTAGGTGAAGATATAAATCCTAGAGGAAACAAAGGAGTTCCTGGCATAGTCATTTATAAATAATTCCCGGGAGGAGCTGGTGCGCTTTCTAACAAGTTTTTTCCTTTAATGACTTCTAAAATTTTAGCCATTTGTTCTTTCCATTCACTATGCATTTCGATTAATTGCTCTTTTAGGCAATTGACTTCTTATCTAAGCTCTTCTTGTGCTTGATTTTCCATATTTTTTACCCTTAAACGAGTCCTATAATAATAGGTTGAGTGGTATTGTTTCTTGTGATGGCGCGCTATTTTGGTATCCTGATTTTAAATGATATATTAGACCATGCACTTTATGAATAAAAATTTAGATTAATACATAGATTAATTAGAGACATACATACCAAGTTCTAATAAGAAATACATAAGACAAAATGCATAACATAACATAGGATTAAATTCTAGGACGAAATACATGCATGGGTAATAAAGTGCCTAATGTTAATACAATGTTGCAAAATGAATAGATTGATTCGATCTCCATCTCAATCTACATGAAATCTCCATAATAAGCCAAATCACTGTGAATTGTCTCTAAAAACCATTGAAGACATTGCCCATAAGGACCAACAGGTATATAATTTTCCTTCAAGAGTTCCACTTTCTTTGCCATGCCATGAGCTCTCCTTGCCATCCTCCTCAGCTTATTTGTAACTTGATTAATTTGTGTGCATACTCAAGTGAAATTATCCTGATAATACCAGAGATTCTCGCAATACTCTGACAATTAATTGAGCAACTGATCTCTTTCTACTTGCAAATTATCACAAATTTCTTTTATTCGAAAAGCCTCATCCTGGTAAATGCTAACTGCTTGCTCTAAATCTTCTAAACTATTTTATTGATCTAATGTTTTCACAGTTAGGGACTTTATTGTGGCTTCTATTTTCCTTTTATTAGATTTATATTGCTCTAGTTCCATTTTGAGTTTTCCGACTTCTTCTTTCAACTCATCATTCTCCTTCCAAAGCTCAAAAGCCTTTTCCTGATTGGAAATTTACTAAAAAGCCAACCTGATTGTATTAGTTGATTGAGTTAATTTTATCATCTAATATTTTTAATTTATTAGTGAATAATATTAATAATTCATTAATTGGAAGTCCAATTCTATTAAGATTAGAAAACTATGTTTTGAATTTGTCATTAAATAATTTAATTTATTATTTATTACGTGCCTACAAAAACATTATTGATTTGTTGTAAGTGGGAAAAAGGAAAAGAAAAAAAATATTATTGGTTTTCTATATATGGTATGTATTTTTAACTCTTGTACTATAAATTAGTTCACTTCGTATAAAGAATGTGTTAATATCATGAGCATTAACATATAAATACACTATAACTTTATTTTTTTTAATTAACATAATTTTAAATAATAATAATAACATAAGTGGGAATAGGGGATAAATAAATTTTCCAAAAAGTCAATCTGATTATATTAGTTAACTAGATTAATTTTGATATTTAATAATTTAATTTATTAGTATTATATTAATAATTCATTTATTAGAAGTCTAATTCTATTAGGATTAGGAAACTATGTTTTTAATTTGTCAATAAATAATTTAATTTATTATTTTGTAATTACGTGCCTAAAATAACATTATTGATTTATTATAAGTGAGAAAAAGGAAAAGAAAAAAACATTATTGGTTTTCTATATATGATATATGTTTTTAACTCTTGTACTATAAATTAGTTTATAGTTCGCTTAGTATAAAGATTGTGTTAATATCATGAATATTAACATCTATTTACACTATAACTTTATTTTAATAATAATAATAATAATAATAATAAATTTATCAAAAAGTCTATCAGATTGTATTAGTTAACTATGTTAATTTTGTCATTTAATAATTTTATTTATTAGTATTATATTAATAATTTATTAATTAGAAGTCTAATTCTATTAGCACTAGATAACTATATTTTATATATAAAAAAATCAAATAACTAATATTAAAAATAAAAAAAGAAATAATTTAATTAAAAATATTATGAATGTATAGTAAAAAAATAACGATAACATATTGTCATTCAAAGTACAACAACAATGTTTTTTACTGACATATTGAATTTATATAATGACAAATCTAAACTAAATTACAATCATAGATGTAGTAATGTATGACATGAATTTCAAAATACTGAGTATGAGTTATTTGAAAAGTTATTATTTCTTAATAATTTTTATGCATTTCAATAATTTATTTATTTTAATGATATACATAATGAGTTGCATTTTTAAAATTTACGTGCATAGTATAATATAATTTATTTTTATATAAAATATAAGAATAAAATATAATTAACAACCATTGGTATTTTAATTAAATATGATTTAATTACATGATAATTAAAGTAACTAAAATTAATTTATTGGACAAAATTATTAATATTTTTTATTTAATAATGATGATTTCAATTATTAAAAATCACATGCATCGCATGTAGATAATTAGGAATAGAGAGGATAGACAAAATGATTGTAATGTACTTACTACTTCTATTTTATATACGACTCTTAATAATAGACAATTTAGTAATTTAGGCGACAGGTAAAATAACTGTAAAGTACTTACTATTTTTATTTTATATATGACTCTTAATAATAGACAAATTAGTAATTTTCATATGAGTTATAATACGAATATAATATCTAATAATCACATGTAACACATGTTAATGATTGACTTAACGTTTAATCAAATCATAACATATAAATAAAAGTGAGAATATGGGGAACAAGCGAAATGATCATAACATATTTACTATTTCCATTTTATGTATGATTTTTATTAATAGACAAATTAGCAATTTAATAAAATTTGTGATAAATATGCACTCCTATAATTCATTATAAATAAAATATCATAATAAGACAAAACAAATTAATAAAAAATAAAAAAATTATATAAAAACCAAATGGTGATTAATAACATGTTCAATATCTAATAATCACGTGCAATGTCTCTATTTTATATATAACTCTTAATATTTGAGAAAACAAATCTCTTATCCTAAATATTAGTAGCACTAGGACTTTATTTATGAATAAAAATATTAATATTGAAATTGAGTTCGCTTATTAATATTGTTGTAACATTATATAACTCTATATTTAGCCTAAGTATTAATTAGTTAATTAACATTCCAAATAAGACGAAGCAAATTAATAAAAAATAAAAAAACAAATTATATAAAAATCAAATGATGATTAATAATGAGTTCAATATTGAATAATCACGTGCAAAGCACGTTAATGAAAAACTAGTGTATATATAAATACTATTTATCCCCTATAGTTTGAAATAATACACTAGTATATCTCTGATATTTGAAAATTATACAATTTGTCTCATGTGGTTTGACATAATACACTAGTACTCTCTGAGATTTGAAAATTATACTATTTACCCACTGAAGTTTGACATATTGTATTGATATCCTCTTGAGCTAAAGAAAATATTATTTCTTATTAAGGATAAATGCTTTAAAATTTAACACAATGACTATATAGTTTAACATAAATAAAATAAAGGGGGCAAATTATATAATTTTCAAATATCAATGGGGTATTAGTATATTATATCAAACTATGAGAATAAATAGTAATTTTTTCATATATATATATATATATATACACTACACAAACTTGTAATGAATTTAAATAGGGAAAATTGTTAAAAATAAACTAAATTTTTAAGGTAGTATCAAAATTAAATTATATTTTATATTTTTTCATTTAAATACATAAACTTTTATAATTTTATTAATTTGTAAATTCCGGCAAAACTCTGTTGATATGACATAAAATTCTGACCACATTAAAACGGTTGTGCTGAATAGAAAGCTAAGTCATCTTAGAAACTTTAAAATGTCATTATTTTTGTTTTTCCTAAAATTTTAAAACCTAATCTTCTCTTTAAATTTGAACAATAATATATGAAGTTTTCATGCTTAGGAGTTGTCTAGTCAGCAGAGTAAGGAGCAACAAATATTTTACTTTAAGTAGAGTTTTGTCAGAAAGATTTAGGTTTTTAAAATTTTAGAAAAAAACTAAAACAATAATGTTTTAAAGTTTCTAAGATGACTCGTCTTCTTAGTCAGTTTTCTAATCAACATAACATTTTTAATCTTACCAAACTTTTATGTCATGTCAGCAGAATTTTGCTAGAATTTATAAATTGATAAAATTTTAAAAGTCTGTGTATTTAAATGAAAAAATAGAAAGTATAATTTAATTTTGAAACAAACTTAAAAGTTCAGTTCATTTTTTACAATTATCCCATTTAAACATTATTATCCAAATCCAACCCAAAACCTTAAGAGTCACCCATTGAGATAATTACTCCTAACCCTATTTTTAAAAGATTTTCCCCCAAACATCAATGATTTTTTCTATTTATAATTTCCGTGTTTTTGTTCTTTAGAATTATCACTTTTGTTTTTCCTTATTTACCCGATTTATTGAGCTCCTTCTTCACCTCTTCTTCATTCTTCTTCTCTCTGTCTGCCTTCAAAGAGATAGCGGTGCTTTGTTCATCAATTTATGCTACAATGTTAGTGTTGGAAAAATTGTGATTATGAGCCATTTTGATAGGGTAATTTAGGTGGGTCTCATAACTCGGTTTTGGAAGAAAGACCCGGATATATATTCTTTGACATGAGGAATATGAAGTAATGTATTCATATGCTAAAAATGGAGAATGTGTGAATAGAAATTGAAGCTCAAAGTAAGTTTATTGATAAGGAGAAATAAAATAAAAGTGGTAAGTGAATGGAACTTATCCCACATTACTAAGTTGTAAGGTTAATGCATAGTTTAAATAGAATGATGCATTCTTACATTAGCAAGTAAGTAGCATGGAAGGCTCTCTCTTGCATGCTCAAGTGCAGGGGTGCAAATTCATGGTCTAGGATAGGCCAATACGTAGGTGTACGACCTGCATATATGAATGTTATGCCGAAATTCCATAGTCCAAAACAAGCTCAACTTTTACATTTTTATTTCTAGGAATTGAAAGACATGAACGATATGCTTGTGTCGTTTGATACGACCATGGATCTGACACACCCATATCGTTGTGTGTACACAATGTTGATTCCACACGCCAATGTTGTTTGATACGATCAACTTTTGACACACTCGTGTTTTTGTGTTGTAGTATGTGCATGGCTAATTCACACGCCCGTGTGGATTCAACACATATGTGTCATTTGTTTTCCAAATTTATCCTTTGAGCTTCTTATCTTTTGAACTTTCATTTTCTGATGTTTCAAAAGTTTAATTCATCAACAATTGGATGTTATAAAGGCATAATTGGCAGCCTATAAAGAGATTAATCACAATTAATCACATATCTCCTCCATCTAGTATAAATAGAAATTTTTTTCTCTTGTTGGAAAAACTCTTGGAAAAATACTTCTTCCTCCTTATTCTACTTCTCAAGTGATAGAGAGTATGACATATATTTAGTTCACTATAAGTGGGTGTTGTGTACTTAATATTTACTTGATATTTGTTGTATCTTGGGAGATAAATACCAGTTTTCCTAAACACCATCGATAGGAGACAAATTTGTCTTAAGGACATTGTAATGTCCGGTGATTTAGGCCTCGGTCGTGCGTGGCTTTAATCGGACAGGCTGGTTCGATCGGAGTCTAAATTCGGACCCATGGAAAAGTCATAAATAATAAGGAAAAATAAGTAGGGATATTAGTATATGAGAACTAAGATTTTAGTGAAAGAACTGGAAAAAAATAAAATTACCCTACAAACAAAATCGATATTTCCTAATTTATTGGGAAAAATGTGTAAGAAATAGAAAAATTTGGGGCAAGAGTGAAAGTTTCCATAATTAAAAACTAATCAAGATTAATTAAGTTAATCGATCAATAGGAAGAGAGATTAAGCTAATTAGTGGGACCCACACTTTTCATCATTTCTCCAAATTGTCATCTTTTTCCCCCCACTTTTCCCCTCCCCTGGCTGACCACCCCAACCTCTCATAACCCACCATTTTTGCTTCCAACAAACTTCTAAAAGAGAGAAAAACAAAAATTAAAGAGAGAGAAACCAATAAATTAGAGAATTTCTACCATAAAAGAAACATAGAAAGGAAGAAAAGAAGAGAAAAGGAAGGTTTTTGGAAGTGAATTTCAGCCACCTTAGAGGTTCATCAAGGTGAGTTTGTTCTTCTTAAATTTAACCCTATTTCATCTATTTGAGACCCTTGTAATTGATTGTTGTGATTGGAATTGTTAGATTAGGGTTTGTGTGGAAGTTGTGTAACTTGTGTTGATAAGTGTTGTTTTGAATAGAAGTGATGGAATTGAGTTTTAGATTGATGTAAATGATGAATTTGTGGCTTGAAAACTAAGGGAATAAGACTTATGAAGATGTGTATGGAGTTGCCTAATGAAGGGGAAGTTAAGTGGAAGATGTTTAGAACTGTTTAATGGTGATAGTGTGACTAGAAGATGATGGATGTTATGAAAAATGACTTAAATGTTAGGGGGCTATTTTGTTTGTCATAAATGGAGGGAATGGTATTAAGTTAAAATGAACAAAAATAAGGTAAAAAGAGAAAGAAATAAAGTTATGGAAAAGGGTAGATGAGCATTATGAATATGACATATTGTTTAGGCATAAATAATGGTTAAATGTGTCATTTAGTGACATATTGTTTTTTTTTTTTAAGGCCAAACAAGTAGCCACCAAGAGGTGGACAAAGGCAAGAAAAAGGCCACCTAATAAGAGAAAGAAATAGAGGAAAAAGAGAAGGATTGAGGCTGCCTAGATATGTACTTCTTTGATAAAAATCTTGCATGCTATAATATATATGCTATATTATGTATAATGTGTCTTGGTGCATGTAGATTACAATGTAGTGTATTAAATTGTTGCCTTTATAATTTTGTGGCATAATGATGTGAAATATTAAGTCTTATGAATGTGTATATAATCTAAAAATTTTGGGCATGAACAAAACTACATAAGGTCATGAAATTAATTAAGTTGCAATGAAGCCAATAGGTACCCTATCACACATGCAATGGAACAGCCTTTGATAAAATTGATCATAACTTGGGCTGTGGACCTTGGATTGGCATGAAACTAATTGGATATGATAGCTAACACATAGTGATAAAAATGTTATGAAGAATACAAGTTGAAATTTGGCTTCCAATTAGACCAAAAATTGGCTACAAAATTTCGAATCAAAGTGAACCAAGAAAATCCTGGGCATAAATTGATTAAACACTACTTCGTAATTTGACCATAACTTTTGGTATAAAATTCGAATTACCTTGATTTTTTTTTTTAAATTCAGGCTAAGACAATGAACTATAACTTTATGAAAGACCATAATGTCTTAATCATATCAGAAATAGGCCAAAATTGCGGCCCAAGCCTAGGGCCGGAGTCTGCCATGTGTTATAAACTTGTATTTTAGGCATTTTTCATATGGTATGATTAGTATATGTTAATTGTTTGGGAATTTTGGTTTATGTGAATATGTGGACATATATATATATATATATATATATTAACAAAAAATAAATAAATATTAAAGCCCGAATACACCTAGCCGTAAACTAAAATAGTGGATAGTTTGACATGCCAATCAGGGGAAAAACAAAATGCGCACAATAAAGTATTATTAAAGCTAATAATGATACTATTAAAAAGAAAGCTAGTAATGACAATGATAGAAAGGCTAGTAATAACATTATTTAAAAAGTCGGTAATGGCAATATTAAAAAAGTCGATGATGGCAATATTATAAAAGTCGGGAATGACAATCTCATATTCCTATTAATTAGTTCAGACATAGGTGTTACGGGCTAAACACAAAAATAAAATAAAACAAAATCAAAGCAAATAAAAATAATAATAGTGGAAATAAGGTTAAAAGTAAATTAAAGGATAGTATGAATATTGTATGTATATGGAATGTGAAATAATGATTTATACATGGTATGAATATGTAGCGTAGCGCAAATGTTTTTTCCTCGCGCAAATACTTATGTTTTGAGAAAGATAAATTAGTTGTGAAAAAAAGAAGAAAATTTCATCAGAAAGCAGCTAGAAGGCTCAACTTATTTTGATATATTTGATTAAAGCTTTGTAAAATATTGTCAAAAACTTATTTCATGTAGTTTAATTTTGGGGTATGTAATACTAATGTAGTGAATTTAATATGGATGTAAATCTAAGTTAAATAGCCATAAAATTATGGAGTTTTGGAGTGCGCAAAAATTTATGTTGAATATACGTATGTTTTAAATAAATATTTTAGTAAAAGAAAAAAAAGTTATACTAGTGTTCACTTTTAATGGAGGAATTAAGACAGTTAGACAAGTAATACTCACTTACCTTACTATTACAAAGTGGTGTAAATGGGTGTTATAGACATTGTGTAGAACACATGCCTCAGATATCTTTTTCTTTCATCTTGTATTTTTATTCGGATATTGAAATAACATTCTCCTAACAATCTTAAGACAAATTCTCCTTTTGTTAATTCATTATTCAGATTTATTAATTCTTAAAATTAATATTGTTTGTTTGTTGTTTCAGTGAAATGGAGAACACGGTATCTGCTACCATTGTTCAAGATGG
Source organism: Balakata baccata (assembly GCA_949630135.1). Lineage (NCBI taxonomy): Eukaryota > Viridiplantae > Streptophyta > Magnoliopsida > Malpighiales > Euphorbiaceae > Balakata > Balakata baccata. Next base: position 25,233 of record CATIWF010043587.1, read on the forward strand.
TTCCTAGCCATCAGTTTCTACTGCTCAGGTTGTCTCTCCGGTTGTGCTTGTGATGGTACCTGTGAACCATGGAAAGAAATTGGAAAAATTCAATGGCTTGAATTTCAAGAGTTGACAATAAAAAATATTGTTTTACCTGACTACCTTGATCTTTGCACAGTTCTTGGCTGAAGATGCTCCTACTCTTAAGGTTGATGAGCAAGTATGTCCAAATAAGGATGACCTATAATAGTTGGCATCAATCTGACTTGTGTAGGAATTATATCATGAATGGGCTGCATGATTCATTATACAATGTGTATAATGGAATCAAGACTACTAAATAGTTGTGGGAATCATTGGACTAGAGATATAAATTTGAGATATCGACATCAAGAAATTTATAGTTGGACATTTTCTAGACTATAAAATGGTGGATTCCAAGACTTTGGTAAGTCAAGCTCAAGAGCCTCAAGTTATTCTTTATGATATTCATGCTGAAGGAATGAACTTAAGCGAAACCTATCAAGTATATGATTGAAAAATTAGCCCCTGGCTGGAAGGATTTCAAAAATTACCTTAAGCATAAATAAAAGGAAATAAATATTGAGAAGCTAATTATTACACTTTAAAATAACACAACTGAGGCTTAGAAAGAAGGGGGCTGAATTCTTCCGAGGCTAAGGTAAGTATTGTCGAACATGGACAAAATACCAACAAGAAGAAATTCAAGGAGCCCAAAACAGGTCCCAAAGGTGGAGTTTCTAAAAAGAAATTTATAAGTAAATGCTTCAATTGTAACAAGATAGGTCACGAGGCTTCTTATTGCAAGCTCCCAAAGAAAAAAAGGACCAATGAAGCAAATCTCTTGCAAAATATCAAAGGTGAACATGGTTGGGTCTAACCCAAAAGAATGGTGGATTGACACCGGTGCCACAAGGCACATATGCTCAGATTGTTAGATATTCTCTAACTTCAAGCCGAAGAGTGAGAACATTTTGTTTATAGGCCATTTTATCACTTCTGAAGTCTTAGCGAAGGACAAGTGGCGCTAAAGATGACTTCAAGAAAGGAGCTGACTCTAAACAATGTTTTGTATGTGCCTGATATTAGCAAGAATTTGGTGTCAGGTTCATTGTTGAACAAGCATGGGTTCAAAATGGTTTTTGAGTCAGACAAAGTTATTTTGTCTAAGGGTGGAATGTATGTGGGTAGAGGGTATTCTATTAATGGGCTTTTTGAGCTCTATGTAATTGTTATTAAACGTAATAATGAAAATATCTCTTATGCTTATTTGCCTGAGTCTTCCAATTTATGGCATAATAGACTGGGATATGTTAATTATAATACCTGAAGAAGGTTGACTAACTTGACCATATACCTAATTTCCATATTGATTTAAAACATAAATATGAAGTTTGAATTGAGGCAAAACTAACTAGATTACCCTTTCAAAATATTGAAAGTTAAAGTGAACCACTTGATTTAATCCACAGTGATGTATGAGATTTAAAATTTGTTCAAACAAGAGATGGAAACAAATATTTTATCACATTTATGGATAATTGCCCAAAATCTTGTTATGTGTATTTGCTCAAGAGCAAATATGAGGCTATAGAGAAATTTAAACTCTATAAAATAGAATAGGTGAATTCGTTTAAGCGACCTCTTGAGGCTATTATTGGAAATAGTCAAGATCAAATTCATGATGAAGAACTTGGTTCAGAGGATGAGCCTATTGAGATAGAGCTCAGGCGTAGTAAACGAGTAAGGATAGAAAAGTCTTTTGAACTAGATTTTCTAACCTAAATGCTAGATATAGAACCTCAAACTTATAATGAGGCTATAAACTCCTCATAAGGTCTTTTATGGACCATTAAGAGTAAGGTTGATTCCATCATATAGAATCATACTTGAGAATTAGTGGATTTACCTTTAGGATGTAAACCATTAGGATCCAAGTGGATCTTCAAAAGGAAGATGAAAGCAGATGAATCAATTGAAAAGTATAAAGCTAGGCTTGTTATTAAAGGTTACAGGCAAAAGGAATACCTAGATTATTTTGATACTTATTCTCCTGTAACCATAATCAATTTAATAAGAATGATTATAGTGATTGCTACATTGGGCAATCTTGAAATACATCAAATAGTTGTGAAGACTACTTTCCTAAATGGAGAATTAGATGAAGAGATCTACATGGTACAACATAAAGGGTTCATTATCTCAGGACAAGAAAAGAAAATATGTAGATTGGTTAAATCTTTGTATGGATCAAAGTAAGCACCTAAGCAATGGCATGAGAAATTTGATAATGCAATGCTATCTAGTAGTTTTAAAATCAATCAGTGTGATAAATGTGTTTATGTCAAAAGCACTAGCGATGGTTATGTCATATTATGTTTATATGTTGATGACATATTCATTATTGGTAGTAATGACAACATGGTCAAGTCTACCAAGGATATGTTAAACTCAAAGTTTGATATGAAAGGTATAAGACTAGCATATATGATTCTAGGAATTAAAATTACTAGAAGATCAACTGGATTGACCTTGAGTCAAACACATTATGTTGTTAAAATACTCGGTAAATTCAACAAGGATGATACCAATATTGCTAGAACCTTATTAGACTAGAGCCTCCATCTATCAAAGAATAAAGGAGAATGTGTATCTCAAGTAGACTATGCGCATGTGATTGGCAGTATGATATACTTAATGAGTTGTACAAGACCAGATATTGCTTATGTAGTAAGTAAACTGAGTCGATATATAAGTAATCCAAGGCCTAAATTGAGTCGATATACAAGTAATCTAGGGCCAAATCACTAGAAAGGAATTTTAAGAGTACTTAGGTACTTAAGGTATACTCGTGATTATGGATTGTATTATACTAGATATTCAACTAAACTAAATGGTTACAATGATGCTAATTGGATTTATGATATAAAAGATTCAAAATCCACTAGTGGTTATGTATATACACTAGCTGGTGCAATTGTGGCTTGGAAATCTTCTAAACAAACTGTTATAGCCAGATCCATGATGGAATATGAGTTTATTGCATTAGACAAATGTGCTGAAGAAGCTAAATGGCTATGCCATTTCTTAGAAGATATTCCAAAATAGGAAAGTCCTGTACAAATAATATAAATACATTGTGATAGTCAATCTACAATTAGAAGGGCACAAAGTAATATGTATAATGGTAAGTTTAGACATATTCTTCGAAGACATAATACCATTAGGCAACTGCTCTCAATAAGGGTTATCGCTATTGATTATATGAAATCAAAGGATAACATTACGGATCCACTAACTAAAGGGTTAAATCAAGAACAAGTTGATAAATCATCAAGAGGAATGTGACTTAAACCTGTAAGAGTATAATAAGTCAATACAAAGGAAAACTCAACCTAGCTGACTAGAGATCCCAAGATCTAGGTTCAATGGGATAACCTAATTGTAAAGACGTGGTGAGATCGCTGTGGGGGATAAATCAATGATGATTTGAAGTGAGGTTAAGCTATACTTTTAATGATACTTTTATGTAAGGTATCACCTATGAGAGAATGAATTGGGGCCCCTTCAATATAGAATATATGGAACTCAATTTTCTAAAACTCTTACAAAACCAGGCAGATGTTTAGAGCCAAAATTAACATAACAATGAAAACTGAATTGTATCAAGAAAGATTTATGTGTGGAGTGTATCATATTTACTCAGGTAGTTGAATAGTTTAATGTCATCGTGTTAACTGGACAGCAGGTAAATTAAATATACTTCCATAGAGGAAGGTTCAAAGAGTAACATCTATCTATCCTATGTAGGTTTCGATCATCAAACTCTATCATGTAGTAAGGCTTTGTTCGCCTTACTTTTTTGTCTAATTTTATTCGTGTGGGGGAATGTTAGAAAATTAGTAATTATGAGCCATTTTGAGAGGATAATTCGAGTAGGTCCCACAATTCGGTTTTGGGAGAAAGACCCGAATATGTATTCCTTGATATGAGGACTATGATGTAATGTATTCATATGCTCAAAATGGAGAATGTGTGAATAGAAAATGAAGCTCAAAGTAAGCTCCTTGATAAGGAGAAATAAAGTGAAAGTGGTAAGTGAGTGGAACTTGTTCCACATCACTAAGATATAAGGCTGAGGCATGGTTTGAATAGAAAGATGCATTCTTACATTGGTAAGTAAGTAATATGGAAGGCTCTCTCTTGTACGCTCAAGCGCAGGGGGTGCAAATTCATGGTTCGAGATAGGCTAATGCATGGGCGTGTGACCTGCGTACACGAATATCGGGCTAAAATTCCATGGTCCAGAATAAGCCCAACTTTTACGATTTTATTCTGGAAATTGAAAGACATGAACGACACACTTGTGTCATTTGACACTGCCTTGTTTTTTATACTCCCGCATTGTTGTGTGTACACAATATTGATTCCATATACCTATGTCATTTGACACGGTCATGCTTTTGACATGCCCGTGTAGATTCCACACGCCTATGTCATTTTGTTGTAGTGAGTGCATGGCTAATCCATACACCCGTGTGGATTCCACATGTTTATATCATTTCTTTTGAGCTTTTTGTCTTTTGAACTTTCATTTTCTGATGTTTCAAAAGTTTAATTTACCATTATATGGATGTTACAAAGGCATAATTGTGATTAATCTCTTTAAAGGCTACTAATAATTTTCTTCTGCTTTAGTCATGATGCAAAAGCTAACATAAGCTAATACAATTAATCTCATGTCTAAAATCCACAATTAATTACAAAAGTTTAATTCTTAGTCATGCCATTTGGGTTGACTAATGCTCCAACTGCATTTATGGTACTTATGAATAAAGTGTTTCAACCATATCCGGATAAATTTGTCTTAGTATTTATTGATGACATACTGGTGTATTCAAATGATAAAGAGGAACATGAACAACATTTGAGAGTTGTACTGCAAACTTTGAGGGAAAACAATTATATGCTAAATTGAGCAAATGTGAATTCTGCTTAGATCATGTGGTATTCCTTGGACATGTGGTATCAGGCAGAGGCATAGAGGTAGATCCAAAGAAAATAGAGGCCACAGTAAATTGGGAAGATCCTAAGAATGTTACAGAGGTACGTAGTTTTCTGGATTTAGCCGAGTATTATCGCAGATTTGTTGATGGATTTTCATTGATTGCTAACCCTTTGACTAAATTGCTAACAAAGAATGTTCCATTCAAATGGACTCTAGAGTGTCATAGCAGTTTTGAAGAACTAAAACACAGGCTAACTTCTGCACCAGTGTTAGCTATTCCTACAGACACAGGAGGGTTTACGGTATACAGTGATGCTTCACACCAAGGCTTAGGATGTGTATTAATGCAGCATGGTAAGGTGATAACTTATGCATCCAGACAATTGAGACAACATGAAATGTCATATCTAGTGCATGATTTAGAGTTGGCTGCAATTATATTTGCATTAAAAATTTGGAGACATCATTTGTATGGTGAGACATTTCAGATCCTCACAAACTATAAGAGTTTGAGTTATCTACTGACAGAAAAAGAATTAAACATGAGACAAAGGCAATAGTTAGAGCTATTAAAGGATTATGACTGTACAATTGAATACCATCCAGGAAAGGCAAATGTTGTGGCAGATGCATTAAGCAGGAAGTCCAATAGCAGTATGGCTCACTTGCAAGCAACTTCTCTTCCATATTTGATTCAACTTCGATCAATGAATGTTGAATTGAACATGCATGATAGTGAGTCATTGATTGCAATTTTCATGTCAGTATGTTAAGAAGATACATATCAGACCCAACACATATACTTAAAGATCAAGCCACAGAGATTACAAATGACATGAGTTATATAGAAGAACCAATAGAAGTCATCGAATACAAGAAAAAACAGTTGAGAAATAGGGAAATACCTCTAGTCAAAGTGTTATGGAGGAACCATTCTCGAGAAGAGGCAAGATGGGAAACAGAAGAAAATATGAAAAAGCAGTACCCACATTTGTTTCCAGGTATCAAATTTCGAGGACGAAATTTTTTCTAAAAGGAGGGAAGAATTGTAACATCCTCGACTCTCCCACGTGCATTATGACACGCATTACATTTTGACATGTACATTTTATAAATGTCATTCACATGAAACACATGTATACATATGAATTTTGGCGTGAATGTGTTCACGAGGTAGACTTGCTACGGATTGGTTTATCGTAAAAAGAGTAAGTCGCACGTGTCAAGTTATAAATTATATGAGAATGACAAGGTATTGAAAATTAATTAAATAAAATGATTAAATTTAAAATAAATGAAATTTGACATAGTAAAATTAATTAAAGTAGACAATTTGACTAGATAGTATTTTAGCACCAAGTATATGTAAATATATAGAGAAAAAAAATAATAATAATAATTTAATTAATTAATTATTATTTATTTAAATTATTTAAAAATATCAGAAAAGTAAAAAAGAAAAAAAAGAAAAACCTCAAAGTCAGTTTACACCAACAAAAAGGGTTGCTCACTCTTATTTTCAGCCAGAATCGTGTCCATCTTCATTCCTTTCTTTCTCTCAAATTTCTCCAGTAACAAGACCAAGGAAAAGGACCATCTAAAGGTCCACAGCATATTGGAGAGCCTCAATGAAGTAAAAGACAGTAAGTTAGAGGCTTAGTAGCAAAAGAAAAAGTGAGTTTAATTATCAAACGATTTCTTTGGTACGTGCGATTATTAAGTGTTACGTGTAATGTGATTATTACGTGCTATGTGTAATGTAACTTGATTTGCTTTATTTGAATTACATGATTGCTATGATATGGCCAATGAGACTATATTGAATGTAAAGTACATGTTTGGATTACATGTATAAGTTTTTTTTGTATAAGGCAAAAGTTGACTGAAATGTATAATAATTGTTACAAATGCATAAGCATATGGACTTAAAAGACGTTGTGACTAGCTAAATAGCATTGAAAAGCAAAAGAAGAGGCCTTTGGCCCAAACAAATATTCAAAAGCAAAAGAAAAGGCTTATAGCCTAACAAATGTGCAAATGTTATAAATAATCAAGCTAGCTAGCAAATGCAAATATTCACATGGAAACCCGAGACAGTGTCTTGGTCACAACAATAAGAAATTGACATAAGCATAAGCAAATGAAATATTTACATGAATTAATATTATTTATATTCATGTGATATTGATAAATAAAATAACATGTAAAATATGTACAAATGACGATTATTACTTATAACTGTGATTGGCTTGGTACTTTAGAAAGTTTTTTATAATTATTTTCATTGAGTTGCAACTCATCAAATTGCATCATTTTTCAGCCAAAGAAGAGTAATTAGCTCATTTTGGAGGTGCATACCATATAGAAGACATAGATCACAGGTCACCGACCGAGGCTCACCAATCTCTCTCCTTGCATTTCACATATATATAAGTACATGACTTTTATGTTTTGGACTGTATGTCTATACATGTATAATATAATGAATACGCAGTGATGTGATATATATATTATGTATATAATCAAATTATGTATATAATCAAACTATTATGTTTTGCTAAACTGCTAAATGCTACAAAGTGAAATGTTATATAATTCAAAAAAAAAAATTGTATCCCTCATTATAAACAGGACTATGTCTTATTCTATGCAGTACATGATAATATGATATAACTGATAGCCATAGGTATAAGGTGTTACATTTTTAATCCTATAGTCCAATTCCGATGTTAGATTTGAGAAAGGAAACCGGAAAATAGGAGAACCAGAGAGAGCATCCCTGACCAGCGATTTTTTATTTTGCAATTAGACCTCAAATGGTGGTTTCCAGAGTTTAAACTATCTAATCTTAGGTTTTTCGATCATCTGAGTCCATTTTCGATGTCAAAATTGCAAAAGGAAGCCAATAAATAAGAGAATTGAAGAGGGCAGACCTTATACGCAATTTTTTGTGTCCTGATTAGCCCTCAAACGGTAGTTCTCAGAGTTCAAACTGTTTAGTCCAAAATTTTTCGACCTCTTGAGTCCATTTCGAGTGTCAAAATTGCAAAAGAAAGCCAAAAAATAGGAAAAGCGGAGAGGGTAGCCTTGATGGACAATTTTCTCCTCTCCGATCTTGCAAATCTGGTTAGATTTTGGAAAAATTAATGTCACTAAAATGATGAGGAGCTAGAAAACTAGTTGTCATTCAAATTTCGTAAAAATCGAAAGTCAATTGGGTGGTTGACAAAGTTGGTAGTAATAAGAGCGAGAGAGAATCGGAAGCCAATTGTACAAATGGTACCAAACTTTTTAATTATTACAAATTGATACTAAATCTTTCATAAATATTACAATTTAGTACTAATTTTCAATTTTCGACACTAAAAAGATAACATAAATTGTCATGTCACTCTATTATCCATATTAGATTTATTTACTTATAAAAATACAAATTTATTTACTCATAAAAACACACTCAAACTGTGAAGAAGAAGAGAAAATTAAAAATAAACTATATTCAATTGATGTTGGAGAATTTTATAATTATGATCATAAAATTTGAAAGTCTTATAAAATGAGCGATTTGAGTCCAAATCCCTTACCCATTAAGATTTGAACCGTGAATTCGGGGAGATGTGGGTATCCACTAAACTCGAGCCTACTACCACCCATACTATTCATGATGATTATTGGATTTTTTGTGAAACTGCATCATCTACAATTATTTTATTTAATTTCTAACTTAAAAAAGAAAAATCAAGAAATTAAATTGTCTAAAGTAGATGACAATATAAACGAACTACAATATTCTATAATATGAATTCAACTATAATATTAAAATACATAAATAAATAAAAATATATATTTTAATATTTTTAAAAATTTAATAGAAAAATATTATATTAAATTGCATGCCTTGGAAATTACATCAGCTACCATTGCTTAATTAATTTCTAATTAAAAAATCAAGAAATTAGATTGTTCAGAATTAGACGGCAATATAATAATGATCTTCATTCACAAGAATTCAATCATTTTAAAATGATATTTTAATATAATATAAAAAAAATTTTAAATATAATAGAAAAAATATTATTTTTGCATTCTGTGCGCAGGTGAACAACTAGTTAATTAATATAATTAAAACTATAATCTCATTTATTTTTCTAATAGAATAACGAGAAATAATAATGTATATTTAATGATAATAAGGTATATTAAAATCTTCAAAAAAAAAAGATTTATATTTAATATAAATATTATAATGACTTATATTTTGAAATAAATGAAAGAGAGAAAAATGAACTTATTTTGTAGGATAAAAGGAGTATTATTTTATTATGTATTTTGGCGGTATTAATGCTTGAAATTATATTAATAGGAAGATATCTCCGTTGAACTAATAAGAAATTCATGAACTTGGAGGGGTAATTGTGCACAAATGGTATCAAACATTTTCACTTTATTATAATTTGATACCAGACCTTTTAATTATTACAAATTGGTACCAAAATTTTCATAAATGTTGTAATTTGGTACCAATCTTCATTTTTCGGCACCAAAAAAATGACATGGCATGCCACATTATTTTATTATATACATTAGATTTATTTTTTTATAAAAATACACTTAAAACGGTGACAATTGAATAGATTGTTTTCCTTTTTGTAATTTTTTTTAATCTTTGGAAATGTCATTTGAGTGTATTTTTATAAATAATAGAGTTATATGACATGTCATATCATTTTTTCCATGCCGAAAATTGAAAATTTGTGCCAAATTGTAATATTTATGAAAAATTTAGTACCAATGTGTAACAATTAAAATGTTTAGTACTAAATTTTAACAAAATGAAAATATTTAATATCATTTGTGTAACGAGCCCTAAACTTGGAATAGGCATTTGCCCTTTTCCTCTCAAAGTGCAATTTCTATTCTTTGTCCTGTTTTCTCTTTTCTTTTTTTTTTCTAGAAAGAAAAAAGAAAGAGAGAAATTACTTTTTAAGCAAGCCGATTTAAATTCTTTCTTTCAAATATTTTTTTTAGATAAAATCATAGGTAGGCATAGGCTTTCATGTTTAAAATTCTGCTTTGTAACGTTTGTTAATCAATTATATTTGTGATTTGAGACAAATTAGATCTTTAGATTAGTTTAGTAACACCAACCAAGCAAATAGCAATAATTTGAAAACGATGTCTAATCAAATCAGTTATCTATTTTTCAGTTAAAGCTGATATTGCATTTGAAAAAACGTTTTTTAGAAAAAAAAATTATTTTTTTTTTCGTTTTAAAAGCTGCTTTTAGAAAGAAAGAGGTAGTTAAATTGATGTTTTTAAAAAAAAAATAGTTTATAAAAATTTAAAAAGATTATATTAAAATGAAAAAAAATTAAATCTACATTTTTGACATCCAACATCAACAATCCCAACCACTCTGATAGAATCAGGCCTGAAGATGAAGTTGTGAACTTAATACCTATCCAGCCCAATCAAGAGCACTCTAATTAGAAGATTTACTCTAGAAGCTAGAAAGGCACACGTGGAATCAATTGAAAATGGCCAGCTAGGATCATGAGGTATCTTGGTTATAAAATGGGATAGAGAGACTCATGCAAGCATAATGGAATATTTTGGTTTCTTTTGAGGACTCTTCGCCGTTTGGGCTAGATTAGGGGGGATTTTCCCTTGGCTATGTTGTTTGGCATATACTTTTTTTATTTTCCTTATTTCTAGTTCAGGAATCATCTCTATTTCGTTCTGTGAATATTTTGCTAATCATAGAGATTATCAATGAAGATACAGAAATTCCTCTCTTGTGTGCTCTGTTTTGTTGATTAATTTGCAGGTTTCTATCACTGGTTCGACCTACCAGATCCATAGGGAAAATCGATGGCAACTTAGAGACAAAAATGCAGGTCCGCTCTAAGGCTTAAGATGAAGAGATTCACATTCTTTCGAGACAAATGGCAGCTATGATTCAACAGTTCTTGGCATCCCAGCAATCACAAGAAAGATTCAATACTCTGATACAGGAAAGTCTCTTAAAGTTTTAGAACAAAGTTTTTCAATGGATGAAGCATAGTGAAAAGCAGCCCCAAAATGAAGAGGGTAATGGCACACTAGCTCAATCATCAATGTCTCCTAGTATCACCACCCACAATCCTCCATTCCAAACAAATCAAATGGGTGGAGGTTCAAAACTACTTTTTGGCAAACCCATTTATTCAACAAATGTCTCACTTATGACCAAGAAGGTCAAGCTCCCTACATTATAGGGATTAATCTACGAGGGTGGTTGACAAGGGCAGAGACATTTTTTCAGATCTTTCAGACGTCGGAGCATCATAAACAAGCCTTGGCCCATGTTTGTATGGATGGAGTAGCAATTCACTAGTTCACCATCTTGAAGGAACTTTATTCGAAACTAACTTAGGGTCGTTTCAAGTAGGAGCTCTTAGCTCGCTTTAGAGGAATGAAAAATATGAACCCATGAGTAGTTGTCAAATTTGCAGCAACGGATATTGTAGATGAATACATCAATAGCTTTGAGGTGATAGCTTCGATGGTGCCAAAAGAAACCAAAGCCTTATATTTGAGATATTTTATGAGTGGATTGCGTGATGATATAAAAAGCTAGGTTCGCATGTTGCTTCCTGATAGTCGCCTTCAAGCCTTCTCCATTGCTAAAGATGTTGAAGAAGCCTTAGGGAAGAAGACTGGCAAGTTTGGCCTGGGTTCTCATCCAAAGCAAAGCATGAGGTTGGAAATAAAGCCCACATGACAAGCACAACCTCTTTTAAAAATTTTGGGCCCAACTCTAAACCTATTTCAGTGGGCTCAACATTAAAGTCCCTTCTCCCATAATAGAAGGTCCCAAACAGCAACCCTCACTTCCCTAATTTCTTTCTTCTCTCAACAACTCTCACCGCCCTAAAGAAACCAGATAGTTTAGCCAACTTGGTGAAAACATGGTTTGTGTTTTAAATGCGGCCAAAACTTCTCCCTAACACAAATGCCTAGATGGAAGGTTTCGACTATTGATCTTGAGTTATGATGAAAATGATGATGACTCAATAGATTCCAAGTCGCAAGACCCTAATACTGAAGGGGCCGAATCGCAAGGAGAGGAGTAGTGTCAATTGCTCGAATTTATAGGGTTTATTCCCCAAAACTTAGCCAGCCCGAAAACCCTAAAGTTGAAAAGGGAGTTGTAAGGAATTCCTATGGTGGTGGTAGTGGATAGTGGCGCCTCCTATAACTTAGTTTCAAGTAAGTTAGTCTCAGCTTTAGGTCTCTCTAAAGTCTCCTTTTCTAGGTTGAGAATAACATTAGGTGATGGCTATAGGGTCTGGGTACAACAGCAGTGTCGGGGTATTGAGTTAAAATTGGAAAATTTTGCATGCACTCTGTCAGTTTGGATTTTGAACTTGGCAATCTTGATTTTGTTCTTAGCAATGATTGGCTAAAGACTCTTGGTGAAGTTACTCATAATTGGCAATATAGGTACATGCATTTTATGTCTGCAGTATAATGTTTTAAGCTTAAAGCTATGGGAAGTGGTGATGAACAAGTACCTTTACAGAACTGGTTGGTGGTCTTAAGGAGGGGCGAATGTCACAGTTAATCACTAATTCACACTCAAACAACCCAAAATTATCTTAGCAAACTCTTCCTTGTTTCCAATAGCAACAATTAGAATCCATCCTCGGTCAATTTATAATGGTTTTTGCCAGCCAAATTCTTTGCCTCTCGAGCATTCTCATGACCACTCAATCACTTTACTGCCAAATCAAGGGCCTGTCAACATAAGGCCATACTAGTATTGTCATATATAGAAAGAGGAGATTTAGAGGCAAGTCAGTGATTTATTGAAGGAGGGCATCATTTGTCCTAGCCGAACGTTTTTTCATGTCCAGTCATTTTGGTTCAAAAAAAGGATAATTCCTAGCGCATGTGTATTGATTACTGAGCTCTCACCAAAGTCACAATGCTGGATAAATATCCCATACCTATAGTTGAAGAATTGATTGACGAATTGCATGGGGTGAGTTTCTTTTCTAAGTTAGATTTGCAATCTGGATTCCATCAGATCCTCATGCGAGAGATAGACGTTGAGAAGACCGCCTTCCATACTCACGATGAGCATTATGAGTATATGGTCATGCCTTTCGGTCTAACAATTGCTCCATCAACTTGTTAGGCAGTAATAAATGACCTCTTTTATCCCTTATTACGAAAGAATGTATTGGTTTTCTTAGATAGTATTTTGATCTTCAGTAAATCTTGGGAAAAGCATTCTTTCACTTGTTAGAGGTTTTAGACATTCTGCAATATCAATAGTTTTTTGTTAATTGGAAAAAATGTTCTTTTGGCCAAAATTTTGCAAATTACTTGGGCCATCAGATTAGTGAGGCAGGAGTGGTAATGGACCCATCATAAATTCAAGCTATGACTAATTGGCATATCCCACATAATGTTAAAGGAGTTAGAGGCTTCTTAGGACTCATCAGATATTACCGGAAATATATCAAGGGATATGGCAGTTTGGCAAAACCCCCAACTAAACTCACTAAGAAAGATGGTTTTAAATGGGATGCCAAACACAACAAACTTTTGATTGCCTAAAACAAGTCATGACAACAGCGTTGGTGCTTTAATTGTTGGATTTTTCTCAACCGTTTGCTATTGAGTGTGATGCCTTCGAAAGAGGGATAGGGGCTTTATTGATGCAACATAAGCTCCTCATCACCTGTTTCAGTAAAGCTCTTTCAAACAGAACTTCAGCAAAATCAACTTATGAAAGGGAGATAATGGCTTTTGCTTTGGCGGTTCAGCATTGGAGACCCTTCTTATTAAGTCAACATTTTAAAGTCTACATGGACTAAAAGAGTTTTCGCCATTTGCTTCAACAAAGAATTACAACCCTGGATCAGCGAAACTAGATAGCCAAATTATTAGGGTATGACTTTAAGGTTCTTTATAAGTCGAGACAGGAAAATCGAGCTGCTGATGCATTATCCCGTCATGATGACAGTGAGTTCGCCTTTATGCTTTCTTTTCCAGCTTGGGCATATGGGTATCACATGTTGACTGAGGTTGTTCAGGATCCCTTTATTCAAAAAATTAAGGCTGATTTGGAGAAAAATCCTCTTTCTCATCCCCAAATATTCTCTGCAGAATGGTGCCTTGTTGCATAAGGGCAAATTGGTAATTTCCTCTTCCTCCAGATTTATTCCTCAACTTTTGGAAGAGTTTCATTGCTCCAAAATTGGGGTACATTCGGGTTTCTGTCGTACCTATATACAGTTGGCAGTCAATGTTTATTGGGTTGGCAAGAGTGCATTAGTGAAAAAGTGTCCAAGAGCGTGAAGTTTGCCAAAAAAGTAAGTCTAGTACTCAAACACCCATCAAGTTACTTTTAGCCCTTGAGTATTCCGGATGTGATATGGGATGAAATTTCAATAGATTTTATTTTCTGGCTGCCTAAATCCTGCAAATATGACATTGTTTTGGTTGTGGTAGATCGGCTTTCAAAATATAGTCATTTTATCCAGCTTAAACATCCTTATACAGCTTGATCTATAGCTAAAGTTTTTGTTAAGGAGGTTGTTTGGTTGCATGGAATTCCCAAATCGATCCTTAGTGATCGGGATCCCTTATTTATGAGTAAGTTTTGGCAAGAAATCTTCTACACGTAAGGCACGCAATTGCACATGAGTTCTTATCATCCGGAATTTGATGGCCAAACAGAAGTGGTCAATAAGTGCCTTGAATCATATATGTGATGTTTTGCTGTAGATCAACCCCACCACTGGTCATTGTGGATTCCTTGGGCAAAGTGTTGGTATAACTCCAATTTTCATGTAACGATTGGCACCACTCCCTTTGAGATTGTCTATAGACAGAAACCACCTAGTGTTATTCATTTTATTCCAAGGAGATTAAAATAGAGCTTGTTGCACAGGAATTGCAAAACCGAAGTGATGCCCTTCGCAACTTAAGGCTCATATCTCTCATGCGCAAGAACATATGAAGAAGATGGTTGATCTGCATAAGAGGGATGTTAATTTCTCTAAAGGAGATTAGGTTTATTTAAAGTTGAGGCCTTATAGACAAAATTTAGTTGTCAACCGAATTAATCAGAAGCTTGCTCCAAGGTTTTATGGACCATTTCAGGTTGAAGAGAATATTGGTCTAGTTGCTTACAAACTCTCTCTTCCACCGAACTCCAAGGTGCATCCAGTTTTTCATGTCTCTTTATTAAAGAGAGCAGTTGTCACTTCTTCTGTCCAACCATCTTTGCCCAATGATTTTTCCTTGGAAGATGCAAACCTCCTTACCCTATGTGTGGTTTTGTCACGACGGGTTGTGCAACAAAATGGAAAGTCTGTTTTTTCAGTTATTAGTGCAATGGAATGGACAATCAGTAGATGAAGCCACTTGGGAAGATGCCATAATGTTACGCAGCCGGTTTCCTCAATTCAGTCTTGAGGACAAGCCTAATTTGGAAAGGGTGGGCAAAGATAGAATCAGGCTTGAAGATGAAGCTGTGAACTTGGCAGGATTAATTGCACAAATGGTACTAAACATTTTAATTATTATAAATTGGTACCAAATCTTTCATAAATGTTGTAATTTGGTATCAATCCTCAATTTTCAATACCAAAAAGATGACACGACATATCACGTCATATTTATTCCCTTGTAAAAATATATCCAAAACAGTAACGTTTCCAAAAAAAATTAAAGAAAATTAATTTTATTTTTCTTTAATTTTTGGAAACTTTGTTGTTTTAAGTGTATTTTTATAAGAAAATAAATCTGATATAGATAATAGAGTAATGTGGTATATCATGTAATCTTTTTGATACTGAAAATTGCAAATTGGTACCAAATTGTAACATTTAATAAAAGTTTAGTATTAATTTGTAACGATTAAAAAATTTGGTATCAAATTATAACAAAATGATAAAATTTCATACCATTTGTACAATTAGTATGAACTTGGCACCTATCCAACCCTACCAGCCAATCAAGAGCACTCCAATTGGAAGGTTTACTCTAGAAGGTAGAAAGTCACACATGGAATCAATTGAGAAGGGCTAACTGGAATTATGAGATATCTTAGTTAGTTATAAAGTGGGATATACTCATGCAGGTATGATGGAATATTTTGGTTTCTTTTGAGGACTCTTCGCTGTTTGGGCTAGAGTAGGGAGGGATTTTCCCTTGGCTATGCTGTTTGGCATAAACTCTTCTTTTGTTTTCCTTATTTCCAATTCAGGAATCATCTCTATTTTGTTCTATGAATATTTTGCTGATCATAGAGATTATCAATGAAGATACAGAAATTCCTCTCTTGTGTGCTCTGTTTGGTTGATTAATTTACAGGTTTCTATCACACTCCATAATAAAATACAAGGGTCAGCACTGAAATATATACGTATCATCTGAATTAGTTTGGTTACACCACATATATGGCCTGAAGAAACAGTTTCTAACCTCAGTATCTTTCACTTGAACTGTGTTCAACTCAATTATGGAAAAAAAAAATGAATATTTCATTATGCTTTTTCCATGTATCCCGAGAATATCAAAACTGAAAATAATTACCCGTCTACTCATGTTAATGTACATGTGAAAAGAAATCATAATAACTAGCTAGTATGGCATGTAAATGTTAAATAGAGGCTGAAGATTTTCTTTCAAGTAGCAACCTCACTTGTACCATCCCGCAAGTAAATATCTCAGCAAGAAACAGAAGCAGCATCCAATAGCCTGTCAAATGCAGGTACCACAGCAGAAATACAGGCATTAAGTTGAAAAGTTTTACTTGTCAATTGGCTATCACGATGCATCCTGAGATGATGCTTACATATACAATACAAGAACATAACGGGAGGAACCGTTCCATAAAAATAATTCCATAACATATACGCAATACAAATAATGTTTCTGAATGAGCTAACCGAGAAATAAAAAATAGTACCTTGATCGATACACTTGCAGGGGGTGGTGATTGGTAACAAATACACTAACTTTTTACTGCAGAACTCTTTGAATTCAAGGCCAAAAAAAAGTTTCATAACTAATCTTTTTTTTTTATTATTGGTGAGGAGAGTGTGAAAATTTGACATATTAAAAGTAAGATGCAGTAAAGCAAACTTCTTAATGCGGGAAGAATATATTATTAATGTTTGTATTATATTTGGCAGGTCCAGATGGGATGACTAGACCACCAAACTCAAGATGGTTCATCCAAATCATATATAAAAGCATTGGATAATTCAGACCATTCACAATTTGACATATTAAAAGTAAGATGCAGTAAAGCAAACTTCTTAATGCGGGAAGAATATATTATTAATGTTTGTATTATGTTTGGCAGGTCCAGATGGGTTGACTAGACCACCAAACTCAAGATGGTTCGTCCAAATCATATATAAAAGCATTGGATAATTCAGACCATTCACTCAGAATCCACCAACAGGGGGTTTGCAACTTTGGTACAACATGCAGCCCTGGTTCAAAATGATTTTGAACTCTAAGCCAATAACCCTTTGTGTGCAAACACATGAGACTTGCCTCACTTGGAAACTTGGGTGTCAAAGGGTACGAGTGCGGTGATAAAGAACGTGTGAATTAGGGGGGAAAAAAGACAAAAAGCAGCTTGCAAGGACAGAATGATAACATATATACTTCATTCTTAGCTTCTTGTTTATTATGTTCTTGGTCATTCTTTATTCTCTCAATTCTTTTTTTTTTGCATTCTTCCAATTGCTCATTCCTCTCTTCCCTCTCTTACTATTCCATCCTATTGTTTGTCCTCCTCTCCCCCTCTCCGTCTCTCTCTCCCTCTCTAGTATTTGCATTTATGGGCTATCTGTGGTTCTGTATACTGTCAGATAAAAAGAAATGCAAATAACCTATCTAGGCTTAGAAGCTATATCCTTTATGTAATATTACAATACTCTCCATTAAGGCTACTGGTTAATTTTATCATATAAACAAATTACTACACTAATTTTTTTTCAAGAACATGCTTAGATCTATGTAGCACGGATACGGACATGGGTACGGACACAGACACTGGGAAACGACATTTATAAAAATATTAGGACACGGGCACGTGGTAGAACCGTGTAAATATTAAAAATATAGGGGTAAATTTATAAATAATTAAATTCAAAAATATTATTTTAAGTTATTATTTTCAAATAAAATTTAATAAAAATAACATACAATCAGATTTATTAAACAATGATTGATGTCAAGCAGAATTTTATGTTTTCTACAAGGGAAAATGTGTTTTTAACATAAAGAAATGCACTTCTAATTTTTTGAAAATTACAAAACGTATCCAGAACGTTTTGTATCGGTGTCGAAAATGCGACACACTATACAGTTGAAGTGTTTGTGCTTCATAGGCCTAGATCCAAGAGCCATCATGGCATGAATGCTCTAAGTGTTTTTAACAACATTAACTGGAGAATTATTTGGAGTAATGGTTCTAAACTTCTAATAGAACCCAGAATTGCAAAAGGCAAGAAGTTTGTGAAGTCCTCAACTTTTATGAAGTAAACTACCCTCCTCCCAGCTTCCAATAAAATAACATAGATGCATGCATAAAAGACAACAAATATAAAGGGGGAGAGAGAGAAGGGGTCAAATAAAGCACAAGTTAACAAGAGAAACTCGTAAAGTGTAAATATCAATCACCTGAACAAGAAGAAGATGGATGCAAAGGGCCTTTTCTGACTTCCTGCCGAAAATTCTTAAGTAAACATTAACCAGAGTTCCATCATTAGTTCCGGTCAGCAGACCTGTCTGGTGATCAAACCTGGAAAATAGAAACATATGAAAATATGCCTATAAAACAATTCATGTCAAATGCCCCTCTTTCAGGAAACAGTTCCAAAATCATAAAAATGAAATGGCTAAATGGAAAAGACTACCTAGGCAGGCGATGCCGTGGGCAATAGACAAAGCCAAAAAGCTGAACAAGTAGAAACAAAAATTTAGATGTCATACTGGCAATGTATAAGGTTAAAAAGAAAAGAGGAAAAAAAACAGAGAGAGACAGCGGTAGACATAGGAATTACAATGAGTGGAGGCTGATAATAAAACTCATATGCGAAAATTTAAAAAAAAAACAACAATAATTTAGATAAAATTATATTAAGTTAGCATATAAAAGACTAAAACTAATTATAGAAAAAATATAAAAATAAAGCAATTCCAAATAGAAACAATATTTGAAGAATTGAAATTACATAATAGATAAAAAAAAAAAAAAAAAATTATCTAATATATGATTTTATACTTCTAGTCATCACTCAAGTAGAAAGAATCCAAAAGAAAAAACTAATTAAGAGAGAAAATGAAAAAAAGAACAAATGAAAGAAAGCATTTTTAAAGTAAATTTGTGATCTTGTTAGAAAAAGAAGAAGAATAAGTGGTGTGATTATTTATTAAGAGTTGAATTTTTAGGATAAGTGAAGAAGAGAGTAAATAGAGACTTGAGAAAATTAATAGTTAAAAAAAAATTCTTTTACTTTTATTAATTGTGAAGTCAGAGGTATAAATGGAAATTAAGAGAACTAACAATTAAATATTAAGAATTTTATAAAATAAATAAGTAAAATTTTAATAGATCCTTAAACACATATTTATAAGTCTATGTTAAAGTAAATGCTTAATTACATAAAAAATCATGAACTTTACACTTTGTTACAGTTATATCCAATTCTATTTTCGTAACAAATTTGGCATCAGTATCATTAAACGACACTCTGAATCTAGTTGGCACTAACATGGATTGTTTAATCAAACTCAATCCAATGACATATCAAAATGATTAGACAATCCACGTCAGGGTCAGTTAGGTTCTGAATGTGGTTCAACGATACCAAGGCTAGATTTATTATGAGAATAGAAGTTCATATAATTAGACTCAAATTTTTAAAAAATTGAATATAATTGTGACAAAGTGCAAAATTTTTCATATAATTAAGCCTAAAGTAAATATAGATGATATGTAACTTTAATTTAATCTAAACTCCTAAATAAATATAATAAGCATATTAAATATAAAATTTTTTTATATAATTAAGCCTAAAGTAAATATAGATGATATGTAACTTTAATTTAATCTAAACTCCTAAATAAATATAATAAGCATATTACATATAATTGAAAACATCACTAAGGGCTTGAGCCCCCACTCGTCCCCACATGCGTCCGCCGGTGGAGAGAGAGAGAGAGAGAGAGAGAGA
>CATIWF010043592.1:0-17430 GCA_949630135.1 Balakata baccata
CATATCATGGACTTTCATTAATTAGTTTAAGATCTATATCAATTCATATGCAAATGAATACTAATATAATGAAAGAATGCCTTTATGAATGTGTACACTAAGTGCTTAAGGCGATTGCCTTTTGGGCACATCTCTAACAGACCTTTCGGAGGCTCAAGTGTATACCGATTGTTCTCATTAATTATTCACACATCTTATTCATAAATCATTATTCAAAACATACCATGTTCCATTTTCTTATTTAGAAAAATAGACCAAACCTCTTTCCTAGACTGGATGGATATGGGGTGTGAAGTAGGAGCGCTCATCCGAGCTAGTCATCCTACTCACCAGAATCTCAAGTCAAGAAAGCTTACTAGCTCGAAACATCTTGACTGAGTAAAAATCTATGAGTGCCAGGAACAGGGATGCTTACCAAGCTCCATTCTCCCTATCCTCATTCATAGGTCCTTCGATACGTATCACTTATCCCTTTAATGGTGCACTATCTACCCTAAAGTAGTCTTTAAGTAGAGAAATGGGCATTTATATCAAAGTATCTTCTCATTTAAATTCCACTACTCTATGTTTCCATCCTTATACATATCATATATTCATGTCCACATATCATATTTAAGTTCATAAACATATTACCATATGATCTAACATCATATTCTATCATTTAGGCATTTCAGCATGTCACGAATCCACCAAAACATCATTTAAACATAGTTTAGTTTTATTGTGAATAGTGTCTTCACAACCATGAAATTTTGGCTAGTTGTGAAGCTTAGTCATGAAGGCTACTAGACCTTTGTTCAAGGTCATGGCAATTTTTAGCTTGGTTGTGACATTAGTTGTGAAAGGGCCTAACTTATTTCTATGATCGAATTTTTCCAAAATTCCATTTCTAAACTCTTTCTAACACATATGTAATAATCATTAATAGGCATTTAACACAATCATACATCATTATTTATTGAGGGATTTTGTTAATTTAGTCTTATCATTATATTGGCATGCAATTACATATCCATTCATCACAAGAATATATAAAGGATAATTATACTAACTACATGGCATGATTGTGGACATTCTACAATCAATTCCTTGAGCCAAAGGGAATTTATTAGGTCAAACCTAGGAATATACATGAGCTACAATCCAAAAATAGCAGTTCAAAATTTCTATTTCTAGTCTTCATCTTTATGGCACCTTATCCTTGCTTCTTGCTCCTTTACATCTCCAATCTATCCTAATTCTATATAATCTAATTACATATTTTTAAAAAGAAAACCTCTAGTTAAATTTGAGGAGGGTGAGATGAGAAGAAAAATACATGAGAAATAAGGAGAGATAGGGACATGCATGCTCTATTTACCATAAAAAAATAAAATTAACCATGCATGCTCAATCACATTGGGCTTAGATCCATAATCATTCATCATGCAATCCATACACCCCCAGCATGCATTTTCTAATACATAAAATAAAGGTAAATTAGATAATGGCATTTTGATTCCAATTAGAAAAACTGGTTTCAACACTTAAACTGAAATTGCCTACTTATGTTGATTTAGCCAATTCCATTTTGTATGCAATTTTAATATGGATTTTAATATTTAATCACATTAAATTAAATTCTATATTTTCATAATTAGTTAAAATTAATCCACCCTCAAAATAAATTATAATGATGTTAAATTAAACAATTTAATTTTTAACATGCACATCACTATCTAGTCAGACTAGAATTTCAAAAATTTCAGAACCTCATATCATCAGTCCAAGCACTTCTAGGCTAGCTCAAACCAATCAAAATAATTTTTGGCATAAGTCAAAACATCAACATTAGCGAATCGACATAAAAGACGCTCAAACTGACACATTAAAACTAGAATTAAGTTGGAAATCCAAAATTGAGTAAATTAATTTTAGCATGCATCTAACATCAAAATAAAATCATAATTATAACATAAAATATTTTAAAAGTGCTGGAACCGAAATATATACATACAAAAAATTTGAACAAAACAGCCCCATTGGGTGTGCTAAAACAGCCTCGGTATTGTAATTTATTTGTAAAATTAATTAAAAGGACTTTTAATTAATTACTTAGAATTTCAAGAGTTTTAAATATATCCTTAATATGTCCAAATAATATTTTTATAATTAAATTACAAAAATATTATGAATAGTCATATCAAACAAATCAAAAAACAGCACTAGATCAACAAAATCTAGTTTTAGGCGATTTTTGCAATAAATTCGAATTTGATTATTTGAATCTCATTCAAACTATTTTTCAATCATTATAATCATTCCTAATAAACTCATAATTGGATTATAGTGAGAAAAATAATTTAAAAAAAATTTAAAAATTAAAATTAATTTTTCAAATCAATGGAACCAAAATTGCCAAAATTAAGCAATCATATTGCATCTTCAATTAAAATTAATTTTGAATTTTGAGAATGTATCTCATACATATAAATGTAGCAAAAAATAAAAAAATTCAAAACCCAAACCAATGATTCAACTTGTGTCATCAAAATTAATGAACCAAAATTAAAGGTTGAAGACTTTACCTTTAGTTTTCTTCAATTTTTCTACCTCCTCTTCATGTTGGGTTATTGCAAACCACAACATACTAAGCCCACAATAATCTACACGAAGCTGGAAAGAGGAAACCTCATAAGAAATAGTCTTGAATAATTATTTTGTGCTAGCAAAATAATTATTCCATGACAAAAAAACTTAGAGAAAAATTAACAATTAATTTTCATGGAGGCTAGGGCTAAATTTTTGGTGAAAAAGGCTTTGTATAAGTGTTTCCTAAACACCCTAAGATTACCTAAAAGACCAAAATTGCCAAAATAGGGTTAGGGGATCAAATTGGTAATTTAGCCAAAATTGGCAAATTGATTTTGGGGCTGTCACGCACCAGCGTGCGCTCGCCCTTACCAATACGTGCTGGTAGCCACTTGTGGGCTAGTGCAGGCCTATGACCCCCGAGCAATTTTTTTTTATCCAAAATTTTTTCACAATCCCATCATGATCCGACTCTAAATAATTCTCTTATATAATTAGAACATATCCAATACCGTTTTATTCCTTCTTTACACATTCAAAGTGTGTGACCCATTATGTTCCCAATTATGTTGGCCATCCAAATCAACATTTGATATCGAGTAAGTCATGAGTGGTATCTAGTAACACATCATGACCACCAATTAACTGAAAAGTCAGTAGTTTGACTACGAACCTTTCCATGGACAATATTTGTGCAATTCGGACTTTCACTATCCTATACCCTACTCGGTTTAGAGCATGGATAATATGTCTGCTCTAGCTAGACTGACTACGTCACACCTAGATCAAGTGATGTTAGATCTTATCACTGAGACTCATTACTCTATTAGACGCGTCATTGTAGATCATTTTCATGACATTTCCACTCTGGCCAGAGATTTTCCAATAATGATTCTGACAAGAGGCTGTAGGTATACACTCCCTCTATCAGAAGCAGTGAATTTTCTATTGGCTACCCAATTACCTTTGAATACCTCAAGTTGTACTCAATCCCCACCTTATAAGCGACATCTATATGGCAAGAAGGAATGAAGTCAAAGTAGAAAATCAATGTCCAAGATATCCTTGAGTACTTCAAGTTTAAGGATACTTGCACTATTGCTATGATGAGACTATTAATGACATTTGAATAGATAATCCATACGATTATCTCATAACTATTCTTAGCAAGCATCCATATGTTAACTCTAATCATCTCAGGCTCACAGCTTATGAGATCTACTACTTGATCTAATCAAGAAGTATAACATGTGCTAGTCTATCTGGATCAACAATGTCCCATCTTGTTAATCCTATGACTAAGGATAATTTAGATAGTATCATAATTACACATGATAGGGAATCTCTTTATTATGATCTCATCATGATTTCTTTCATGCTATGTTTCATATCATGGACTTTCATTAATCAGTTTAAGATTTTTATCAATTCATATGCAAATGAATACTAATATAATGAAAGAATGCCATTATAAGTTTATACATTACGTGTCTGAGGCGATTGCCTTTTGGGCACATCTCTAACAGGGGGTAATATCCATTAACAACTACTTGTATACAATGGTTATGTTGTCCGGTATACCTTTGAGGTGTTAAAGATGTGCCCAAAAGGCAATTGCTTTAGGTACTTAGTGTACACATTTATAATGGCTTTCTTTCGTTATGTTGGTATTTATTTGCGTATGAATTGATATAGATCTTAAACTAATTAATGAAAGACCATGATAAGAAACATAACATGAGAAAATCATAATGAGATCATAATAATGAGATTTCTTTCATGTGTATTTATGTTACTATCTAAATTATCCCTAGTCAGAGGATCAACAAGATGGGATATTATTGATTCGGATAGACTAGCACATGTCATACTCCTTAATTGGATCAAGTAGTAGAGCTCATAAGCTGTGAATATGAGATGTTTAGAGTTAGCATGTGAAAGTTTGCTAAGGGTAGTCAAGTACATTGAATGACCTGCTATGAGACAATCATATGGAATATCTATTCAAATGTCAATGATAGTCTCATCATAGAAATGGTGCAAGTATCCTTAGACTTGAGGTACTTAAGAATATCTTATATACTAATTTTGTGCTTTGACTCCATTCCTTGTTGCCTCATAGAGGTTGCTTATAAGGTGGTGATTGGGTATAGGTTGAGGTATCTGAAGGTAATTAGGTAGCCAATAGAGGATTTACTACTCCTGATAGAAGGAGTGTATACTTATGGCATCCTATCGAGATCCTTGTTAGAGATATGCCCAAAAGGCAATTGCCTCTAGCACTTAGTGTACACATTCATAAAGACATTCTTTCATTATATTAGTATTCATTTGCATATGAATTGATATAGATCTTAAACTAAAATGATATGAAACATAGCATGAAGGAAATCATAATGGAATCATGATAATGAGATTCCTATCATATGTAATTATATTAGTATCTAAATTATCTCTAGTCATAGGATCAACAAGATGGGACATTTTTTATCCGGATAGACTAGCACATGTTATACTCCTTGATTGGATCAAGCAGTAGATCTCATAAGCTGTGAACATGAGATGTTCAAAGTTAACATGTGGATGCTTGCTAAGAGTAGTTAAGTACATTAGATGACCTACTATGAGACAATCATATGGATTATCTATTCAAATGTCAATGATAGTCTCACATTAGCAATGGGGCAAGTATCCTTAGACTTGAGGTACTTAAGAATATCTTGGATATTAATTCTATGCTTTAACTCCATTCTTTGTTGCCTCATAGAGGTCGCTCATAGGGTGGTGATTGGATACAACTTGAGGTATTTGAAGATAATTGGGTAGCCAATGGAGGATTCACCACTCTTGATAGAAGGAGAGTTTTTCCACGGCCTCTTGTCGGGATCATTACTCAGGAATCTCTGGCCAGAGTAGAAACGTCATGAAGGTGGTCTTTAGTGACTTGTCTAATAGAGTAATGAGTCCCAAGGACAAGATCTAACATCACTTGGGCTAGATGTGATATGGTTAGTCTAACGGGAGCTAAGACATAATCCATGCTCTAAACTGAGTGGGGTATAGGATGGTGAAAGGACGAATTGCATATATTATTGTCTATGGAAAGGTTTGTAGTCAAACCACTGACTTTTCGATCAATTGGGGATCATTATGTATTGCTATTTACCGCTCATGATTTGCTTAAATTATTTGATAATTTAAGTGGCTAACATAATCAGGAACCTAATAAATCACACGCTTTGGAGATGTGAAGTTTGAGTAAAATAGCTTTTGGATGGGATCCAAAATTTTAGAGAATTATTTCAAGTCTGATCGTGATAAGATCGCGGGAAAAAATCACTCAGGGAGTCGATGGGTCCAGGCAGGCCCGCATCAGCTCGTATAACCGTTTAAATTAGCCATTTGACTCCCCAACTTTTCATTTTCTCCTTTCTTCAATTCTGATCTATTTTTTTGATTTTCTTTTGGATCAAAAAGATCCTAAAAGATCGAAAATAGACAAATAAAATTTATTAGGAGAAGAAAAAATTTTGGAGACAACAAGAAAATTAAAGAGTTTAATTTTTCTCTCAAATGAACATACACCATTGCTAGCACTTTGAGGTATGTTTCTTAGTGGTTTCATCCTCTCATCTTCACATGGATATTGTTAAAGACAATTTAAGATTGGATTCTTGTAGTTTGCTACAACCCAACAAGATAAGAAGTTAAAGAAAAATTAATAAATTATAAAGGTATAATTTCTAAATTTTCCTTGGTTAAATTAGTTTTAATTGGCACAAGTATAATCCTTTGATTCGGGTTTTGAAAAATTTTATTTTCAACTGCGTAATATATATATATATATATATATATATATATATATGATACATGCTCAAAACCCATCATTGGTATCAGAGCCACCTTATGCCCATTAAAATTAATTTTAATTTAAGGTGCAATTGTATTGCGTGTTTTGATGATTTTAGATCTTTTGATTTGTAAAATTTGTTTTACATAATTTTCTTTCTATGATATGATCATGAGATGATTATATTGATTGAAAAATGGTTTGAATATGATTCAAATAATTAATTTCGAATTTATTACAATATTGTTAAAAATTGCATTGTTGATGAACATATGATGTTGTTTGGATTAATTGT
Source organism: Balakata baccata (assembly GCA_949630135.1). Lineage (NCBI taxonomy): Eukaryota > Viridiplantae > Streptophyta > Magnoliopsida > Malpighiales > Euphorbiaceae > Balakata > Balakata baccata. The sequence continues at coordinate 6,717 of CATIWF010043592.1, forward strand.
TAGGGCTATTGATATTTTTCTTATAATTTGATTATGAAAAAATTATTTAGACATATTTAGAATGTATTTAAGTCTCTAGAAGTATCCAATAATTAATTAAAAAATTTTTTAATTAATTTTTCAAACAAATACTGAAACGGGTCTGATAAGGATACTCGGCAGGACTATTTTGTTTGATATTTTTTTGTATGTGAATATTTCATTTACAGTACCTTGAAATAATTTTATATGATTAAAAATATGTTATTTTTGATGTGTATGTCAAAATCAATTTGTCCAAATTTAAATTTTCAGATTAATTCTAGACGACAAATGGGTCATTTTGAGTGTCTTATATGTTGGTTTATTTATCTTGATGATTTTGGCTTGTGCCAAAATTATTTTGATGGACATCAGCTGACCTAAAGATGCTTAGAATGATGATTTGAAGTTTTGAAGATTTTGGAAATTTTTGGAAATTAATTTTGAATTAATTTAAGTTGAGCAAATGACATATCTAGTATGACTAGAAAGTATCATGTATGTTAAAATTAAATTATTTAATTTTTGACATCATAATAATTTGATTTTAAGGTGAATTAATTTTGAATTAATTCTAGAAATATGGAATTTAATTTAATTTGATTAATTATTAAATTCCACATTAAAATGATATACAAAATTAAATTGACCGAAACAACAAAAGTAGGCAATTTCGGTTCAAGTGTTGAATCGACTTTCAAATTTGCAATGTAAAATCATCACTATCTATTTTATTTTAATTTTTTGCATTAGAGAATGCATGCTAGGGGGTGTATGAAAAGGCATGATAGATGATTATGGACTTAGGTCCAATGTGATTGAGCATGCATGAATTTTATTTTATGGTAAATAGGGCTTAAGTGTCCCTGTCTACCTCTTCTTTCCCATATATTTCTTTTTTTATCTTACTCCCTTCAAATGTAAATTGAGGTTTTCTATTTTTGAAATATGCAATTAGATTACATAGGATTAGGATAGAATGAAGATGCAAAGGAGCAAGAAGCAAAAGAGATGGTGCCATAAAGAAGAAGACTTAGAAGTAGGAATTTGATTTCTATTTTTGGGTTGTAACTCAAGAGATTGACTTTAGTATGTCCATAATTATGCCATATAGTTAATGTAATATCCATGTGATGAATGTATGATATATAAAAACATGCAGTAATAACATCATGAGACTAAATTAACAAAATCTCTTGCTAAACAAACAATTATGTTATATGTCTTCCATTAATGTGGGGAGAACTAGAGTCCTTCTAGAGTTAGAATTGTTGAGTTGCCTCAAGCTCACTCTATAAGAATATGTTTGAACCATTGAAATTAGATTTCATGATTAATGGGTTGGACTTAACCAATATCATTGATTCGTTGGATTTGTGCCAAGGTTAATGAGTATTAGAGGCGAAGTTGGATAAGTGTACATGAGATGTGTACATATCAAGAGTTGATAACCCAATGTGTGTGCACACATCAATTAGTTGATAGTACAAGATTTGATAGTTGCATGGAAATGCAATTGGTATGGATCATATACCTACCAACTAAAGTAAGGATGGTTTGTTGAGTTGCCTCAAGGTTATTCTTAGGAAATTGGATATCAACCCACTAGGAGAACTTCCATTTAGGTTCTCTCGGGTTCATAGTAAGGGCTATGGATTCGCAATAAAATAGTGGAAGTCATAATGTATTTTATTAAAGACCTAATATCATGCATTCATTTATGTATACACTTTTATAATCTCAATCTTTACATATAAGTTGTTAGAATCATATCATTCAATGTGAATCAAAGCATAATCACGAGTCATACATTTTGACTAACCTAAGCTTGCTTGACTGACATAAAACTAAGAATGGTTCTCAAATCCAAAAGGTTGTCAAAGTCTTGGAATAGCTATTTTCCTTCCCTTAATGCTTGAGATGCAAAGTATTATGAACAATTTGCATACAAGAAGTGCTTGGATAACCATGGATTGGTCCTAAGTTGTTCAAACTTCAAAAGCAATATGGAAATGGATGCAAAACCATTATGTATCTTTTTAGAGAGATGGCCAATGAGCAAGGTCACGTTGAGTGATATGAGATTGCTAAATTGGTCTACCACTCCAAGATGATAGTGTAACATCCTCGACCGTCCATATACATATTATCACATGCAGTTCATTTGAACATGTTCATTTTATAAATGTTACTCACATGAAACACATGCATACATATGGATTTTGGCGTGAATGTGTTCACGAGGTAGACTTGCCACGGGTTGATTTATCGCAATAGGAGTATGTCATATGTGTCAAGTCATAAATTAAATAAGGGTGATAAGGTATCAGGAATTAAATGGTATAAAATGATTAAATAAAAATAAATAGAATTTGGTATAGTTAAATTAATTAGATTGAAAAATTTGATTAGATAGTATTTTGACATTGACTAGGTACATGTAAATATATATAGGAAATAATAATAATAATAATAATAATAATTAAATGAATAAATAATTAAATTAATTAATTAATTAGAAAAAGTAAAAGAAAAAAAGTGGACAAAGTGAGGTGGTTCCTTTAATTAAGGGTGTTGCCTAATTTCCTTCTTCCACCAAGCCATTCTCCAATTCTTTCTTTTCCTCAAATTTTTTCCCAGCAAGAAGGTCAAGAAAATGACCATCTGTAAGTCAGTTTTTCTCCTTGAATTGCTAGGTTTAATTCATGATTAGTAGTTTATGATTTATAGCATGCAAACCACTTGGTTACCATACTTGAACTTTTGGAATTCTATTTTGGAGATAGTCAATTGGTGCTCCATTTCCTTTGTGATAAAGACTGATTTTGGAGAAATACAAACATCAAACTTATAGTTTTATGTCTTAGGTTTATGGATATATAAATAGTTTTGCATGATTTGGTGTCTATAAAAAGATATTGGCATATGATTTTGACTGGTTCGATTGTAGAATCTAGCTGAATCACTTACTATTTTGATTATTTTTCTATATGATAGAGTAGGTAATTGAGAAAACTCAATACATAAAAGTTGTAGATATCTATGCTATCTAGTTGTATAGATTTTAGGACCATATTATGGGTGGATATTGAGTTATGGTCAAGAGAGTCATATCTATCCCATATTTGAGCAGCTTGCATAGTGCCCTATACAAGTCCAGTCAATTGTTTTCCTATTTTGAGTTCTTTATATACATTATCTATAAATGGTCAAAATATAAAAATTATAGATACATTCCTTTCTAAATTTTAGCTAAAATACCACCTTAATATGTTATGTATTTTATGAGTTAAGGCCTTGATAAGTCAGACTAGTCCAGATGCCAACTATATTCTTGACTAGTCACAACTACCCTACAATATAAGGACCTTAGAGGCAGAGTGGATTAAAGTTATCGACATAAAAAATGTTCCATTTTAACATATATAAGTGTATACAAAGTTTCATAAAAATATGACTTACATGTTCTAAGATATGAAGAAGCAAATTTGGTGTCCCAAAACTGCCTAAGGGCAGAATCAGGGCAAAAAAAAGAATATGCATATAAATTGCATCAAAAATTACACAATGGTCCAATTATTTTGAAATTTAGATATGATATAGCCCTACATGTTAGATTTAATTGGACTTGTATAGAAATAGTTATAAGCTACTGAATACATAAAGGTTACACTGCCATAATACCAAACCCTAGTTAGTGGTCTATATTATGCATATTTCAATTTGTTTAAGTCCATTTAGCTACCAATTGACCAAGTATTTAATCAATTAGGCTCATAACATATTGGGGACCCCAATGGAAGTGGGAGACAATAAGTTAGAGGTTCAATATCAAAAGAAAAGATGAGTTCAATTATCAAACAATTTCTCTGGTACGTGTGATTATTACGTGCTACGTGCAATGTGACTAGACTTACTATTATATGAATTACATGATTACTATGGTATGACTATGATATGAAAAAGTAATGGATGACTTAAATGTGATACAAATGCAATGGTGAAGCAATGATTATTGCAAATGCATAACTTAAAAGGCGTTACGACTAGCTAAATGGCATTGTATAGTAAAAGAAGATGTCTATGGCCCAAAAAAATGTTCAAAAGCAAAGGAAAAGGCTTATGGTCTAACGAATGTTACAAATAATCGAGCTAGCTAGCAAATACAAATATTCACATGGAAACCTGGGACAGTGTCTATTTAGCTTGATCACAACAAAAAGAAAATGACATAAGCATAAGCAAATGAAATGTTTATATGATTTATATTCATATGATATTGATAAATAGAATGACATGTAAAATATGTACGAATGACGATTATTACTTGTAATTGTGATTTGCTTGGTACTTTAAAAAGCTTTTGATGATTATTCTTATTGAGTTGCAACTCACCAAATTGCATCATTTTTCAGGAAGAGTCAAGTAATTAGCTCATTTTGGAGGTACATACTATATAGAAAACATGGATCAAAGGTCACCGGCCAAGCCTCACCAATCTCTCTCCTTGCATTGCACATATGTATAGGAATATGACATCTATATTTTGCATTGTATATCTGCATATGTATAAATTAGTAAACATGCAGTGATGTGTAAATGTATATTTGGCCTTGAACTTACTACATAAAATAATGAATATAGCATTTAAATTATTAGCATATGTAACATATTATATTTATAGTCAAGCTATGATACTATAGGAAATTGTTAAATATTATACAGTGATACTGTTATATGAAAAAAAGATATCCCTCATTATAAATAGAATTTTGTTTTATTCTCATACAATGCACGATAACATAATGCAAATATAAGTGATATCCATAGGTATAAGGTGTTGCAGATAGAAGGGAGATCTAAAATGGAACATGCATTTTAGATTAAAGGAAAAAGTAGAGAGACATCTTAAAAGGTACTTACATTATGGCAAGAGTTGAAAAATGGAAATAGAATAACAAAGCATATTTGGAATTTTATAGAAGCAAAAGGATAAGGCATATAGATGCACCTATTTCAAGTAAATTTGATAAAGAGGATAACATTGTTTCTCGTAAAAACACATGGGTATTAGATACTACATGTAGGTCTCACATATACAAGATATGCAAGACCAAAGAAACAATAGAACGCTTAAGTAAAGAGAGTTGAAACTGTGCACATTGGCCATATAGCAATAGTTGCTACAATAGCTATAGAGGCTTAAGTTTCAACACTCTCTAGTATGCTTGTTTAAAGGTTTAAACAATTGCAATTTTGTTTCAGTTTATGAATAAAGAATATAATTTTATTTAATAGTTAAACAAAAGTTATTCATTTGATTATTAAAAACAATTGTTGTTCTAGGTGGTCAAATGATATTCCTTATGAAACTAAAATATTATGCAATAAAGTTTATGATTTTGGAATGTTGATTCTATCCTCAATATTAAATTTAAAGGGTTGATAACCTAAAACCATAAATTATGACATTGTCAACTCGGGCATATAAAAGAGAATCGCATGATGAGTTATGGTAACTTGGGGTCATTTGATTGTGAATTATGTAACACATGTGAATCTCATTTGTTAAGTAAGTTAACAAAATCACTTTTTAGTGAAAAAAGATGAACATGCAAAAGGACTGATGGACCTTATACATATATATATATGTGGACCAATGTTCATGCATGCCATAAATGGTTTTTTCTACTTGATTACCTTAATTATGATTGCTCATAATTTGGGTATTTGTATATGGTGAGATACAAATTTGAAACATTTGAAATATTCAAAGAATTAAAAAATGAAGTAGAAGAACAATTCAGTAAAAGTATTAAGACACTTAGATTAAATCAAAGTGAAATAATACTTAAGCTAAATATTTCAATGTCATATAAGAGATAATAAAATTTTAACTGAATGAACCATATCTTATATGCCATAGCATAATGATGTGGTTAAAAGGAGTAGCCAAACCTTATTAGATATGGTGAGGTACATAATAAGCTTTTAAAATTCTTTTTATGGTCATGCACATGGGATTATATTTATGTGATAAACATAATACCTTATTAGTCAGTTGAAGTTGTTTCATATAAGATATGAAATAACATAAAGCATATTCTTTCATAAATGAAAGTTTAGGATTATTCTGTTTAAAAGAACTAATGTTGGATTAGTTAAAAGCTCAATCTAACCCAACGTTTGTATGTGGGATAACCAATGAGAGTCATTTGGATATCAGTATTACCACTATTTGAACAAAAGGTGTTTGTTAAAAGTATGCTATCTTTCAAAAGAAATAGTCTTCTATAAGAAGATAGTGAGAGCAAGATTGAACTTAAAAAAGTTCAAATATACTCAAGCAGACACGAATCAACTTACAAAGCCTAAATATGTTATTCATATAGATGAAGTAATAGTAAGACTTTATGAAACACAAGAGCTTTATAAGTAAAGTAGGATACGAGTTGTTCCTAAAAGATATAGATCTCTTATAAGTGAACAAAATGGTCGTATTGTTTATAGAGGATAATGAGCCTACTACTTATGAAGAGATTCTGAAAAGTTCAGAATATGGCTAATTACTATAAGCCATAAGTCAAATACAAATTCCATAACTGTAAACCAAGTAAGGACTTTGGTTGATCCACCTAATAGGACAAAGCCCTATTGGGTGAAAATGGTTCTTTAAGAAAACCAACATGGAAGGTAATGCAATTGCCTATAAAGCTAGAGTTGGTAGTTAAAAATTATCATTAAAAACAAAGGTTAGCTTTGACAAGACTTTTTACTCCGTATATTATGCTTAAATCCATCATGTAACTTCTAACCATTGCTACTTATTATGGTGAGATTTTGCAAATGGATATGAAGACATGTTTCATTATAAAAATCCGACTTAAGACGTTTACATGACATAACTTAAGAGATTCATATCTAATGTTGGTGAAACAAGATGCAAGTTGCAAAAATCCATTGATGGATTAGTGCAAACATCTAAGAGTTGAAATATCCAAATTGATGAGATAATCAACGAGTTTGTTTTTCTCACAATATGTGGATGAATCTTGTGTTTTTCAAGAAGATTAGTGGGAGTGCCATAGTGTTCTTATTGAATTATATGGAAGACATACTGTTAATAGGAAACAATCTCTCATTTTAAGTTAGTCAATTTATTACTTTAAAATATTTCTCCAAAAAAATTTTAAAAGTAACCTATTAGAAGGGGATTATGATCTACAGAGATAGATCTAAGAGGCTACATAGTCTTTCTTAGTCTACATAGCTAAGATGCTAAAGTGGTTAGCATGAAATAGTCTATGAGATATTCATATGATCGATAGGATTACTCTTTCTAAGCCTTTATGTCCAAAGGCATAAGATAAATGGACAAGCACGAGTGACGCTCCATGAGTTTTGGCTATTGGAAGCACTTTGTGTTATGCTATGTACTAGGCCTAATGGATATCAAGCTCCAAGTGTCATGAATGGATATTAATATGATCCCGTAAGGGTTTTATGGGTGACTGTCAAGGACATCCCTAAATACTTAAGAAGGATAAGGATGTATTCTTGGTTTAAGGAGATAGTAAGCTTAAGGTAAGCAGGATTATGGATGCCAGTATTCAATTCGATAAGGATAACTCAAAATTGTAGTCATGCTATGTATTCGCATTAAATGGTTATGCAGTCGATTGGAAGAATTCCAAATAGGTGATGGTTGCAGATTACACAACTGAAAGTACATTACAGCTGTTAAGGTAGCCGAGAAAGCAGTTTGGATAAGGGAATTCATCACAAAGTCAGAAGTGATTCCTAGTATTGTAAATCCAGTATGATTGGAACAACAATAGAGTTATTGCATGTGCAAAGGAATCATGGTCTCATCAAAAGCCCTAAACATGTACTCAATCTTATCAATTGATTAGAGAAATCAATGGTAGATGTAATGTAATGGAAGAAAGAGTTCACACTGATCAGAAAATATATGATCAAGTCACTTTACCAAAACCCCAAAAGAAATATGATAGTCATATCCTCGCCTGTGGTGCAATGTTTAATGGTGAATGGTTTTAGTGCACGTGGGAGATTGTTATAAACATTCCCAAAAGGCAATCGCCTCAGGCACTTAGTGTACACATTCATAAAGGCATTCTTTCATTATATTAGTATTCATTTGTATATGAATTGATATAGATCTTAAACTAATTAATGAAAGTCCATGATATGAAGCATAGTATGAAGGAAATCATGATGGGATCATGATAATGAGATTCCTATCATGTGTAATTATATTAGTATCTAAATTATCCCTAGTTATAGGATCAACAAGACAATACATTATTGATTTAGATAGACTAGCATATGTTATACTTCTTGATTGGATTAAGTAGTAGATCTCACAAGTTGTGAGTATGAGATGTTCAAAGTTAACATGTGGATGCTTGCTAAAAGTAGTCAAGTACATTGGATGACCTACTGTGAGACAATCATATGGATTATCTGTTCAAATGTCAATGATAGTCTCATCATAGCAATGGTGCATGTATCCTTAGACTTGAGTTACTCAAGGATATCTTGGATACTGATTCTATGCTTTGACTCCATTCCTTGTTGCCTTATAAAGGTTACCCATAAGGTGGTGATTGGGTACAGCTTGAGGTATAAGAAGGTAATTGGGTAGCCAACAGAGGATTCACTGTTCCTGATAGAGGGAGAGTATACCAACAACCTCTTATCGGGATCATTACTTGGGAATCTCTTGCTAGAGTGGAAACGTCCTGAAGATGGTTTTTAGTGACATGTCTAATACAGTAATAAGTCCCAAGGACAAGATCTAACATCACTTGGGCTAGGTATGATATGGTCAGTCTAGTAGGAGCTGACACATAGTCCATGATCTGAACTAAGTAGGGTATAGGATGGTGAAAAGATGAATTGCACATATTATTGTCTATGGAAAGGTTTATAGTCAAACCACTGACTTTCTAGCCAATTGGGGGTCATAATGTGTTACTAGATACCGCTCATGACTTACTCGAATTAATTGTTAATTCGGGTGGCCAACATAACTGGAAACCTAATGGGTCACATGTATTAGAAGTTTGAAAAATGAATAAAATGACCTTGGATGAGATCTAAGAATATAATAGAATTATTTAGGGTCAAATTGTGATGAGATCACGGGAAAAAAAATTTGGAAAAAAATCGATCGGGGGGTCATAGACCCGCACGGGCCTATGTGAACCCATATGGGTCCATTGCAAGGCTACCAGTATAAGGCTGGCAATGCATGGGCTATCTGTACGTTGGGCCTAGCCAGCAGCACATAGGCTAGAAATTGTTTGGCCAATTTTGGCCAAATTGCCAATTTAGCCTCCCAAATCCATTTTGGTAATTTTGCCAACTCTAGGGTGATTAGGAACACCTATAAATAGCATTTTTCCATCAGAAAAATATTGATAGCCTCCATAAAAATTATTTGATAATTTTTTTGATTTTTCTCTCTAGAAATACCACTATTTGCTAGCACATAGAGTATGTTCAAGGCATACCCTAGTGGATTCATTCTTCATTTCCATGTGAATTATCATTAGAGACAATCCTAGATTGGATTGTTGTGGTTTGCGACAACCCAACAAGAAAAAAAATTTGAAAAATTGATATAGGAAATTAAAAGATATAATTTCTAACTATTTTTAATTGAATTAGTTTTAATAGTACAAATAGAATCATTTGACTCGGGTTTTGATTTGTTTTATTTCCACTGCTATTTTATGAATGTGATTAATCCTCAAAATCTGATAATTGGTTAAGTCCAATCCATTAATCATAAAATATAATTTCTATGGTTCAAACATATTCTTATAAAGTGAGCTTAAGGCAACTCAACAACTCTAACTTTAGAAGAACTCTAATTCTCCATACATTAATAGCAGGCATAAGACATAATTGTTTATTTAGCAAATGATTTTGTTAATTTAGTCTCATCATATTATGATTGCATACTTTTTATATCATACATTCATCACATGGATATATAAAGATAGTTACACTAACTATATGGCATGATTATGGACATACTAATATTAATCTCTTGAGCCAAAGAAAGATTGACTGGGTTTCACCTAGATTTATGCATGAATTACAACCCAAAAATATAAATTAGATTCCTATTTCTATGTCTTTTTGCTTATAGCACCATTTGTTTTGCTTCTTACTCCTTTACATCTCTATTCTATCATAATGCTATGTAATATAATTGTAACACCTTATACCTATAAATATCACTTATACTTATATTATCATGTATTGCATAGAATAAGACATAGTCCTATTTATAATGAGGGATAAATTTTTTTTTTTATCATATAACATTATCACTTTGCAGGATTTGACAACTCATCTAAGCATCACATCCTGATTATAAACCTAATATATCATATATGTTAACAATTCAGACACTATGTTCAATTATTTCAGTTAGAAAGGTTAAAGCCAAATACACATTTACATATCATTGCATATTTAGTAATTTATACATATACAGATACACAACCCAAAATACAAATGTCATGTTCTTATACATATGTGCAATGCAAGGAGAGACATTGGTAAGGCTCTGCCGGTGACCTGTGATCCATGTCCTCTATATGGTATGCACCTCCAAATTGAGCTAATTACTCTTCTTTGCCTGAAAGATGATGCA
>CATIWF010043620.1:0-16774 GCA_949630135.1 Balakata baccata
ACTATTCCTTTATGTTTACTTTAAGTCATCATGGCCATGATGCGAAGTTGTTTACAAGAACAAATTTTAAATCCCTCATGCATTGTAATATTTCTCTATATAATTAGGAAGGGTCTCCTAATTATATGGTGGGGTATTACATTTCCACTCTGGCCAAGATTCTTGAGTAATGATCCTAATAAGATCCTATGGGTATACTCTCCCTCTATCAGGAGTGGCGAATCCTCTGTTGGCTACCTAATTACCTTTGAATACCTTAAGCTGTACCCAATCACCGCCCTATGAGCGACCTCTATAAGGCAACAAGGAATAGAATCAAAGCATAGAATCAGTATCCAAGATATCCTTGAGTACCTCAAGTCTAAGGATACTTTCCCTATTGCTATGATGAGACTATCATTGACATTTGAATAGATAATCCATATGATCGTCTCGTAGTAGGTCATCCAATATATTTGACTACTCTTAGCAAGCATCCACATGTTAACTTTGAACATCTCATGTTCACAGCTTATGAGATCTATTGCTTGATCCAATTAAGGAGTATAACATGTGCTAGTTTATCTAGATCAACAATGTCCCATCTTGTTGATCCTATGACTAGGGATAATTTAGATATTAACATAGTTACACATAGTAGGAATCTCATTATCATGATCCCATCATGATTTCCTTCATACTATATTTCATATCATGGACTTTCATTAATCAGTTTAAGATCTATATCAATTCATATGCAAATGAATACTAATATAATGAAAGAATGCCTTTTTGAATGTGTACACTAAGTGCCTAAGGCAATTGCCTTTTGGGCACATCTCTAACAGATACATCCTCAAAACACAACATATGTGAATGAGATTGTACGACTCCATAATGTGTCTGTCTTTACTATGACAAAGATTCCCGGCTTACATCTCAATTTTGGGTGAGGCTTTATAATGCCTTAGGCACTAAGCTCAATTTTAGCACATCTTTTCATCCATATGCTGATGGACGGTTAGAAAGATTTATTAAGATCTTAGAAGATTTGATGAGAAGTTGTGTAATTGAATTTGAAGGTAGCTAATGTAAAAGAAGTGCTATAAAGGCAATCGCTTTTAGCACTTATTATACAATTTATTATAATTAATAAAATGCATTTTCATTAATTTGATGTTCATTTATTATATGAATTGTTATAGATCTTAAATTAGTTAACGAAGTCCTTGATACATAACATAAAATGAAGGAAATTATGATGAGATCATGATCTTGAGATTCCTATCATATGTAATTATGTTAGTACCTAAATTACCCCTAGTCATAAGATCAACAAGACATGACATTATTGAACAAAATAAACTAGCATATTCTATACTCCTTAATTGGATGAAGCAGTAGATCTCATAAGCTGTAAACATGAGAAGTTCAGAGTGAACATATAGATGCTTGCTAAGAGTAGTCAAGTACAAGATGACCTGCTATGAGATGATCATATGGATTATATATTCAAATGTTAATGATAGTCTCATTATAGCAATAGTGCAACTATCCTTAGACTTGAGGTATTCAAGGTTATCTTGGATACTGATTCTGTGCTTTGACTCCATTCCTTGTTGCCTCACAGAGGTCACTCATAGGGTGGTGATTGGGTACAACTTGAGATATTTGAAGGTAATTGGGTAGCTAGGAAAGGATTCACCGCTCCTAATAGAGGGAGTGTATACCCATGGCCTATTATTGGGTTCATTACTTGGGAATCTTTGGCCGGAGTGGAAATGTCATGAAGATGGTCTTCAGTGACATGTCTAATAGATTAATAAGTGTCAATGATAAGATCTAATATCACTTGGGTTAGGTGTGATGTAGTCAGTCTAGCGGGAGCTGACATATAGTCCATGCTTTGAACTGAGTGGGGTATAGAATGGTGAAAGGGCGAATTGTACATATATTGTCTATGGAAAGGTTTGTAGTCAAACCACGGACTTTCCGATCAATTGGGGGTCATGATGTATTGTTAGATTACTGTTCATGACTTACTCAATATCAAGTGTTAATTCAGGTGGCCAATATAACCTGGAACCTAATAGGTCACATACTTTGAAGGTCTGAAGGAGGACTAAAATGGTCTTGGTTGTGATCTAAGAATATGAGAGAATTATTTAGGGTCAAATCGTGATGGGATCGCGAAAAAAATTCTAGTAAAAAAATCAACTAGAGGAGTTACAGGCCTGCCAGGGCGTATAGACGTTGGCCAATTTGAGGAAACACCTATAAAATGCCCTTTTCACAAGAAAATTTGCCTTAGCCTGTACAGAAATTAAGAGTTAATTTTCCCTAAATTTTTCTCTCAAAGAACAATTATTTTATTGTTAGCTTTTCTCGATCATTTTCACGTAGTACAATTGAGAGTGCGTGTCACATTTTGTAGTTCGATGCATATTCACTAGTTGATTGATAGCAATAAGAAGATGATCACAATCTGACAATAATTACTTGTTGAGTTTAATAGGATCATGTACAATTATGTGTAGATAGCTAGCAAAAAATAATTGTTCAAGGCCATTCCCTAAAAGGTTTTCTTCTTTAATCTTCATATAGATTACCATTAGTTTGGATTATTGTGGTTTACGACAATCTAACAAGGAGAAGAGGTGAAAATAAGCCAAGAGAATCAAAGGTAAAATCTTCAAACTCTTGTTTATGGTTAGTTAATTTTAAAGACACAAGTTCTATCCTTGGTTCGAGTTTTGATTTTATTTTATATCTGCTACATTTTATGTATGAGATACATCCTTAAAACCCAACATATATGAATGAGATAGTACGATTCGATGGTTTGCCTATCTTCACTATGACAGACAAAGATTCCTAGTTTACATCTCAAATTTGGATGAGTCTTTAGAGTGTTTTGGGCTCTAAGCTCATTTTTTGCACATCTTTTCATCCACATACTGACGGATAGTCAGAAAGAGTTATTCAAATCTTAGAAGATATGATGAGAAATTGTGTAATTGAATTTAAAGGTAGCTGGTGTAAGAGAAGTGCTTTAAAGATAATCATCTTTAGAACTAATGTTCATTTAATATGAATTGATGAGATCTTAAATTAGTTAATGAAAATCCTTGATATGAAACATAGCATGAAGGAAATCATGATGAGTTCATAATGTGAGATTCCTATCATGTGTAATTATATTTGTATCTAAAATATCCCTAGCCATATGATTAATGAGACAAAACCTATTAATTCGGATAGGCTATTATATGTTATACTTCTTGATTGGATCAAGCAACAATTCTCATAATCTGTAAACATAAGATGCTTAGAGTTAACATGTAGATGCTTGCTAGAGTAGTCAAATACATTGGAGACCTGCTATGATATTATGAAATGGATGATCTATACATATGTCAATAATAGTATCATCATAGCAATGGTGCAAATATCCTTGGACTTTAGGTGCTCAAAGTTATCTTGGATACTTTATCTTTTACTCCATTTCTTATTGCCTTAAGAGAGGTCGCTCATAGGTTGGTGATTGGGTATAACATGAGGTATTCGAAAGTAGTCGGATAGCCAACAAAAAAATCACTTCTCTTGTTAGAAGGAGAGTATATCCACAGCCACTTGTCAGGATCATTACTTGGGAAACTTTGGCCAAAGTAGGATTGTCTTGGTAAGAGTCGTCGAAGACATATCTTTAAGAGTAACAAGTCTCAATGACAAGTAGTAACATCACTTAGACTAGGTGTGATGTAGTTAGTCTAGTGGGAGCTGACACATAGACCATGCTCTGAATCGAGTGCGGTATAGTAAGGGTGAAAGGATGAATTGCACAATATCCTATGATGGGATCATGATAATGAGATTCCTATCATGTGTAATTATGTTAGTATCTAAATTATTCCTAGTCACAAGATCAACAAGACAGGACATTGTTAATCTGGATAGACTAGCGCAAGTTATACTTCTTTATTGGATCAAGCAGTATATCTCATAAGCTATAAGCATGAGATGTTCAGTGTTAACATGTGGATGCTTGCTAAGAGTAGTCAAGTACATTGGATGACTTGTTATGAGACAATTATATAGGTTATCTATTCAAATGTCAATGATAGACTCACCATAGCAATGATGCAAGTATCCTTAGACTTGAGGTACTTAAGGATATCTTGGATACTGGTTCTGTGCTTTGACTCCATTCCTTGTTGCCTCTTAGAGGTTGCTCATAGGGTGGTGATTGGGTACAACTTGAGGTATTCGAAGGTAATTAGGTAGCTAATAGAGGATTCACCACTCTTGATAGAGGGAGTGTATACCCAAGACCTCTTGTCGAGATCATTACTCAAAAATCTTTGGCTAGAGTGGAAACGTCATGAAGATGGGCTTCAATAACATGTCTAATTGAGTCGTGAGTTTCAGTGACAAGATTTAACATCACTTGGACTAGGTGTAATATAGTTAGTCTAGCGAAAGCTAACACATTGTCCATGCTCTAAACTGAGTGGGGTATAGGATGATGAAAGGACGAAATGCATGAATTATTATCTATGGAAAGGTTCGTAGTCAAGCCATTGACTTTTCGATTAATTAGGGGTCATGATGTGTTGCTAGATACTGCTCATGACTTGCTCAAATTAATTATTAATCTAGGTGGCTAACATAACCGAAAATCTAATGGGTCACACGAATTATAAGTGTGAAGAATAAGTAAAATGGCCTTGGATGGGATCCAAAATTTGAGTGAATTATTTAGGGTTAGATGGTGATGGGATCAGGGGAGTAATCCAAAAAATTGCTTGGGGGTAGGGGGTTATAAGCCCACATGAACCTGTACTGGCCTGGCAGGAGCTAGCGCTCGGCTACCTAGTGCACGTTGGGAGGAGCCAACAATTGGCCAATTTGTGGCCAATTTGGCAAAATTGCCAAATTGGCCTTAAACCCTTTTTGGTAATTTTGTCAACCCCATGGTATTTGGAAACACTTATAAATAGTGATTTACTTCAAAAAACACTAATTAGTCACCATAGAAATTTATTTGATAATTTTATTAGTTTTTATCTCAAGAACACCTTTCTTTGCTAGCACTTAGAAAGTGTTCAAGGCATAACCTTTAAGGTTTCATTCTTCTTTTCTACGTGGATCAATATTAGAGATGAACCTAGATTGGATTGTTGTAGTTTGTGACAACCCAACAAGAAGGAAAAAATGAAAAATTGATTCAATAAATTAAATGTATAATTTCTCATCATGTTTTTATCAATTAGTTTAGTGGCACAAGTAAAATCCTATGATTCGGGTTTTAAAAATATTTTTTTTCTGCTGCATTTTTGGTATGTGATACATCTTCAAAACCCTTCAATCAAAGCCTCCTTATGTTTGCTTTGATTGATTTTAATTTGAAGGACAATGAGATTGCGTGAAAAATTGATAATTAAGGTTCTTAATTTAAATAGGATTGAAAATGGCCGATTTTATTCATATTGTGCTTTTTGTTCATGCGATGAATTGTGTAGAATAATGAGAGATTGGATTGAGATGAATATGATTCATGTAATTCAATTATTAGGATTATGTTTTAATTGTCAAAATTGATTTTAAATTGTTTAAAATTGATTTGTTATTTTAATTCCATGGTTTGCATGTTTTGGGTATTCATGTGATGAATACCTATGATTGAAAATATATTGAGAACACCCTTTCAATCTATAATAGCAGCCATTGCAAAATTAGGTGTTTTAATTTTCTAGAAAACATAGAAGTCTTGATTGGGAAAGGATTCCCGACTAGGACACTACCCAATTCCAGTTTTAATTTTATTTTGTGATTTCTTATTTCAATTGCCTTTAATTCATAAAAATTGAGTTTTATGGATTTGTTTTGATGTTTTAAATATGTCAGTATTATAATTTAATCCTTTAAATTCCATTTTAATTCTAGAAATTAAATGATTTGGTTTAGGTGCTTTTGTGACTAGCTCGCTGAATCGAATTATGATAATTTGGTTTTTCTTGAGTTGGTCTATGGATGTCCGAATAGATGATATAGTTTTCTGGAAGTATTGGGAGTTTTGATTTTGATTCGATTTTGGATTGAATTATTTTTATTCTAGTATGACTAGAATATGACATATGAATAATAATTAAATTGTTTAATTATTTAATATAAAAAAACAGAGGTGAATTAATTTGGAATTAATTTTTGAAATATTGGATTTAGATAAATAATAAGATTATGGTACTAAATCCTAGATGGATATTACATTCAAATTAGGAATTAATTTAATTAATCAAATTAGGCAAATTAGGTAATATTTAATTTGATCAACTAATTGCCTAATTAATATAATTTCCATATTTGAAAGCGGTTCTAATAAAATCATATTATCATTTAATGAGATTAAATAATGGAAAAATGAGCTGGCCAAATAAGAATATGACATTATTAATTTTCTAGATAACCTACTTTTTCATTAGAGAATGCATGCTAAGGGTGTATGATGACATGATAGATGATTATAAATTTGACCAATATGATTGTTCATGCATGAATTTTAATTTTTGTAATTTGATAAATAGGGCATGCATGTCCTTGCCTCTCCCTTACTCTCTCTTGTATTTCTCTTCTCATCTCTCTGTTAAATGTAAATTGAGGTTTTTTGTTTTGAAATTATGCAATTAGACTAAATAGGATTATAATAGATAAGAAGTGCAAAGGAGCAAGAAGTAAGGGGATGGTGCCATCTATAGGGGTGTAAATGAACCAAGTCACTCGTGAGCTATTCAAGTCTTGGTTCGAAAAAAACTCATTCGAGATCGTTTGTTAAGCTTAACGAGCCGAGCTCGAGCTCAAATTCAAGCTCGAAAATCTTATTGAGCTTGAGCTTGATACTATTTGGTTTGTGAGCTCGCAAACATATTCGTTTAAAGACTCGCGAACGTATTTATTTAAAAGCTCGCGAACGTGTTCGTTAAATGCTCGTTTAGAAGCTCGTGAACGTGTTCGTTTAAAGGCTCGCAAATGTGTTCATTTAAAAGCTTGCGAACATGTTCGTTAAAAGCTCATTTAGAACTTCTTTAAGGTTCGTTTAGAACTCATTTATATTATATTTTGTTATCGAGCTTGAGCTCAAACTCGAACTTTTGTCATTACTTGTTAACGAGCCGATCTCGAGCTTTTGTGTTTATTTGTTAACAAGCCGAACTCGAGCTTAGTTCGTTAAGTATAATAAACAAGCTTGTCACGAGCCAAGCTCAAGCCGATCGTGAGCTCAATAATTTTTAAATTAGCTGAGCTCGAGCTTAACTATAAAAGCTCAAATCGAGCTTGAGCCGAGCTCAAGCTTGTGATATACTTCAACAAGGCGAGCTTGAGCTCATCAATATTCGGCTCGGCTCGATTACAGCCCTAGCCATTTACAAGAAGACTTAGAAAATTATGAATTTAATTTCTATATTTTCTGGGTTATAATTCATGCATCTACCAAGGTGAGACCTAGTCAATCCATCTATGGCTCAAATGATTGATGTTAGACTATCCATAATCAGTCTATATAGTTAATGTAACTTTTAGGATATGTCTTGGATAAATAGATGTATGTTAAATGCCATAAACATAATGAGGCTAAGAGAAAGAAATACCTCATTTAATAATATTAAAATTGATGCCTTCGATTAATATGGGAAGAACTAGAGTTCTTTTAGAGTTTGAATTGTTGGGCAAACCTAAGTCCATTTTATAAGAATATGTTCAAACCATGAAATAAGATTTCACAGTTAATAGGTAGGTTTTAACAAGAAGTATTTATTTGTTGGGCAAACCCAAGGTTAGTGTGGATTGAGGTGAAATTGGGTAGTATACATGAGATGTACATGCATCAAAAGTTGATAACCCAATGAGTCTGCACACATCAATAGTTGATAGCACTAGATTCGATAGTTGCATGAAAATGCAATTGATATGGATCAGATACCTACAAATTGACCTAAAGTGGCTTGTTGGGCAAACCTAAGGTCATTCTTAGAGATATTGGATATCAACCCACTAGGGAACTTCTACATAGGTTCTCTTGGATTCATGGTGAGGGCTATGGATTCGTAATAAAGTAGTGGGAGCCATAATGCAATTATTAAAGACCTAATAATGCATTCATGTACATTCTCTAACATATTTTCTTTTACATCTAGGTTACTAGAATCATGTCATCAAATGTGAACCTACGCTCTATACTCGAGTCAAACAAGTCGACTAGGCCAAATTTCTTGGATTGGCTTTGAAATTTAAGAATTGTTCTTAGAGCCGAGAAGATGGCTTATGTCCTGGATGAGCTACTTCCTTCTCCTCCTATTGCTAGAGCATCTGCTGATGAACAACTTGCTTAAAAGAAGCGTTTGGATGATAATGAGTTGGTGGGCTGCATTATGCTCGCCACTATGTCACCAAAATTTTAGAAGCAACATAAGGCTATGGATGCAAATACCATAGTCTTCCATCTTAGGGAGCTCTTTAATGAGCAAGAGAGATCCGAAAGGTTTGAGATCTTTGGATCTCCAAGTTGCTATTTCACTCCAAGATGGTGGAGGGGACATCTCTAGTGCAACATGCATTGAAGATGAATGGCTATATTGAGAGATTGGGCTAGCTGGTTTTTATGATGGATCATGAATTAAGTATAGACTTAATTCTTATCGGTTTCCTGATTATAGACAATTTGTGCTTAACTATAGGATGAACAAGATCATGTCCACAATACCCGAGCTGATAAATATGCTTAAAATAGCTTAGCCTTTTATCAAGAAGGATAGTAAAGCTGTGATGATGGTGGACTCTTCGACTTCTAAGAATAAGAACAAGAAGAAGAACAAGTCCACAAAGCCAAAGGGAGGTGTGGCTAAGAAAAGGACCATAGAGACTGCACCTAAGGGGACTTACTTCTATTGTGGCAAAAATGGTCACTGGAAGAGGAACTATAAGACCTACTTGGAGTCTTTGAAGAAGAAGGCATCAGATGCCCCATCTACTTCAGGTATTTATGTCATTAAGATAAATATTGTTTCTGATAATAACATATAGGTATTAGATACCAGTTATGGCTCACACATATGTACTGATATGCAGAGTTTAAGTAATAGTAGGTAGCTCAGCAAGGGAGAGTCAGACCTGCGGGTTGAAAATGGAGCAAAAGTTTGTAATGCCCGTACTTTAGGTCCGGATAATTAATGTATTTAATTGCTGTAATTAATATTATTAGAGTCTAAAATTGGGGTTTAAAGATTAATAAAAGATTTTATTTTTGCTGTGGGTGATTTAATTTAAAGATATAAAGTTGAGAAAAGTTATAAGAAAGAAGAAAAAGCTAAAGATTTAAGTGGGTATTTGGTAAAAAAAAAGGAGGGACCAAATTGACATCTTTAAAAAAGCATAAAAACCCTTCTTCTTCCTTCTTCCTCATTAACATCAGCCCTAAACCCTAAATTTTCCACCCAAATTTGTTCTCCCTCTTCACCCCTCCATCTTTCCACCTTCTTTCACTCAAAAGAAGCCAAAACCACCAAAAACTAAGGAAAAATCACTTATTTAGCCCAAAACCTTTTAGAAAATTAAAAAAAGGGAGTTGTTGGAGCTAAAGAAGCCATTTTCTTGGAGAAGGAAGAAAGGAAGAAGCTAAACACCCAAATCCATATTGTCTTTGGTAAAGAAAGAAGTAAGTGAAGCAAAAAACCATATTATCTTCTTATTTTCTCTTGATTTCTACCATTTTTGTACTTGGTGGAGACCCATTTCATATGGGTTAGTTCTTTAGTTGAGCTATGGTTTTGAAGAGTTAAAACTCTTCCTTTTAGAGTATAGATTAGTTGAAGAAGAAACTTGACATGAATTTTGAGTTAAAAGAGATAGTTTGATAGTTAAAGTTGGGTTTATGTTTAAAGAGTAGAGTTATGCTATATATGTTTGTTCTTTGGCCTAAAAGAGGCATGTTGATGTTTTGTTAGGTGATAGAGAGGGTGGTGGTAACCCCCAAAGGGAAGAGCAAGTTTGAGGGCTTAAGGTTTTTAAGGCTCCATTTGAGGTTAGTACATATATGCATGTTTATTCCTAAACTCTTACCAATTGCATTTTTGAAATGGTGGTTGTTATGTCTTGAGATGATAAGTGGCATGATAATGATGTTAGGAATGATAATTATAATGATTTATGAATATTGGGGATGTCTAAATTTAATCTAATTTTTGGTGAACTGTGGTATTTTGTGATGTTGCTGGAATTCTATGGAATAGCCTTGATTCCTTAGCTATAACTCATGTTATATAACTTGGATTTGCAAGAAACTAATTGGAAATGACACTATACACATAGGGATAAATTTCATGATGGACATGGATTTGAATTCTATTTGTAAATAGGCCAAAAATGGGCTATAAAAGTCGGACATGAAGCTATCTATAATATCCTAGGCAAATATTCAGTGAACAACTTGTGGTTTTTGAGCTATAACTTATGCTATAAAAGTATGTGATTCTTATTGTATATAAAAGCTAAGATATTAATCTAAAACTTCTTAGAAGACCATGAAGTTTAATTAAGTCCCTAATTAGGTGAGAAATGCATTCCAATATCATGGCAAAAATCTGCCTGGAAAGAAATATTTGGAATTTGGTCTCTTAAATATTGTGACATATATATATGTTAAATTATTAGAATTTTCCTTTTTTGCACTTAATTGTGTATTTTATATGAGGTTTGTAAGTCCTAATAAGGTAAATTATAGCATACGACATGCAAGTATGGAATGAGATAAGATTATAACCTATCATGTTAAAAGAAATTATAAATATGTATAACTGCTCATTGCTCTTATAAGGACAAGACTTAGGATAGATAACATGTCATTCAGGGTCTTTTATGGTATCATAGAAAATTTTGATATGATTCTTAATTATTAGGCAAGGTGGCTTAAGCTCTGAGACCGCTCTTGTCCATTATGCTAGCAACTTAATCATGTTATTAAGTCAAAGTGGCTTAAGCTCGAAGAGCGCCCTTGACTCAAGCTTGTGACGATCATAATTACAGCAATACACAGATTGGTGAATAGGGTGGCTTAAGCTCGAAAAGCGCTCCTATTCACAACCTGCTATCCAGTTAGTACGATTTTTGAGTAAATAGGCTATTGATTAATTAAATAAGTTGAATAAAAATGAAAATGACTACTTGTAACATGATTATTGAATGTTTTATGATATGTGACATAAGAATGTATAATGTCCCTAGGTTCAGCTGATTTTGAATAATTTATGGTTAATTGTTAACATGATTAGCATATTCACTTTGATTGTCATTTCATGGATATATATATATAATTTGATGATATAAGACAAGTATGCTATGTATGTTATTAAATGATTACCCGATTTTGGGCAAATATATATATATATATATATATATATATATATATTGTATTATATTGTATTGGTTGATAAGCATGGTCTAGGTATATGATTATGCTTTGTGTCCAATATGATTATATATATATGCATGCTTGTATCGTTTTAAATATATATTTTATACATGTTGAACATTATTTTAGCATGAATATAAGTATACTTGTGATATGTCATCTCACAGTTGCATGAATTTGTATGCATATATATACCACTAAGCATTATATTGCTTAGCGTGTGGGTGTTTCTGCATGTAGATTTGGAGTCGGTAGATAGAGGAAGTTGACTGAAGAGAAGAAAGCCCATCAGAGATTATAGTGTAGACCTTTGGGGTCGGTGATATCATGATATTTTTGTTTTTGTTATAAGTCATATGGGATATGGGTAGTTGGTTTTGTACATGTCTATTGGATTAAAGAACATGTATTTATGTATGATACAGTTCTATAAATTTTAGGCTAGTCTAGCCCAAACTAGATTTATTTTATTGGATGAATGATAGTTTTATGCATGATATAAGATATGGATTAATATGTTAACATGATAACCTGTAAAATATTTTTATGAAATGATGTTAAGAGATAATAATATAAGAAAAATAAAAAGTTTTAATTTTCACAAGTTTTCAATAACGGAAAGTCTATAATACTTGCTTATATAGTTGGATTAATCCTAATTATATGAGAGGGTGCTACAGAGTTGCTGCATTTGCTGTAGGAGCTTATCTGTTGACCCTTTCTATTGGGATTGTATTAGAGTTGGATAATTACTTTTATGTTCCTGTTTTGACAAAGAATATTATTTCTATTTGTACTTTGAATAGAAATTATTTCAGTTTAACATTTGGTAACAATAGTTGTTCAATAATAGTAAATGATATTCTTTATGCATTTGATACATTATGCAATGACATTTACATATTAGATATGTCAAGTCCAAT
The DNA here is from genome assembly GCA_949630135.1 of Balakata baccata. Classification (NCBI taxonomy): domain Eukaryota; kingdom Viridiplantae; phylum Streptophyta; class Magnoliopsida; order Malpighiales; family Euphorbiaceae; genus Balakata; species Balakata baccata. Next base: position 12,364 of record CATIWF010043620.1, read on the forward strand.
TCTTAATATTAATGACAATAATAAAAGATTAAAACAAGTTAGTCCAAAATCATCTTATATATAGCATTGTCGCCAAGACCATATTAGTGAGAAGTGCATGACTAAAGTATACAAGAATAGTAGCTTAGGGTCATTTGATTATGAATCATATGACACATGCAAATCTTGCTTATTAGGTAAGATGACAAAATTACCTTTTAGTGGAAAGGGTGAATGTGCAAGGAACGGTTGGAACTAATACATTCAGATGTATGTGGGCTAATGTTTGTGCATGTTAGAGGTGGTTTTATTTACTTCATTACCTTTATCGCACAATATGGGTACTTTTATCTTATAAGATACAAATCTAAGGCCTTTGAAAAGTTCAAAGAATTAAAAAATGTAGTAGAGAAACAACTTGGTAAGAGTATTGAGACACTTAGATCTCATGGTGGCGAATACTTAGGCCAAGAGTTTCGTGATTATCTTATGGATAATGGGATATTATCCCAATGGACTCCACCTTACATGACACAATATAACAATGTGGTTGAAATGAGAAACCGAACCTTATTGGACATAGTGAGGTTAATGATGGGTTTAGCAGATTTGCCCAAATTCTTTTGGGGCTATGCACTTGAGACTACTGTTTATGTTTTAAATAGAGTCCGATTGAAGTCAGTTAATGTTATTCCATATGAAATATGGACTAATAAGAAACCCTCTCTTTCATATATGAAAGTATGGGGTTGTTTGGCTTATGTGAAGTGGATTGTGTCAGATAAGCTTGATGCTAAATCTAACAAGTGTCTATTTGTAGGATATCATAAAGAAATGATTGGATATCAATTCTATAATACTTTGGAAACAAAAGTTGTTTGTTTCAAAGCATGCTACTTTCTTAGAGAAAGAATTTCTTCTAGGAAGAAGTAATAGGAGCAAAATTGAACTTGAAGAAGTTCAAGATGCTCAAGTAGACACAGATCAACTACCTGAACTCGAAGCTGATACTTATGCAGATGTATTACTAGCTACACCTTTTGATACACAAGATCTTCGTAGATCAAATAGGTGTTGGGTTTTGATGGTATATCTCATACATAAAAATGCAATAGAAAATAAAAAAAACAAAACTCGAACCAAAGGATGCAACTTGTGTCATCAAAATTAATTAACTAAAATCAAGGTTTTGAAGATTTTACCTTTGACTCTCTTAGCTTGTTCTTCTTATCAGGTTGTTGCAAACCACAACAATCCAAGTTAATGGTGATCCACAAGAAGATAGAAGAAGAAAATCTCTTAGGTAATGACCTTGAACAATTATTTTGTGCTAGTAAAATAATTATCCTTTAAGAAAATATTTTAGGGAAAATTAACTTTTAATTTTCTATGGATGCTAGGGATTTTTTCTAGTGAAAAGGCATATTTATAAGTGTTTTCCAAACATTCTAGGGTTACCTAAAAGCCCAAAAAATGCCAAAATAGGGAAATAGGGGGAATGGGCCAAAAACTAGTGGGTTGTTAGCATGCGCTGCATAGGCAGCCCATTACGGGCTTGTATAGGCTTGTGAACCCTCTAAAAGATTTTTTCCCAGAATTTTCCCGTGATCTCAATATAGTTCGACCCCAAATCATTCTCTCATATTTTTGGATCCCATCCAAGATCATTTTATTCCTCCTTCACACCTTCAAAATGTGTGACCCATTAGGTTCTCGGTTATGTTGGCCACCCGAATTAACACTTGATATTAAGCAAGTCATGAGTGGTATCTAGCAACATATCATGACCCCTAATTGACCAGGAAGTAGGTGGTTTGACTACAAACTTTTCCATAGACAATATTCGTGCAATTTGCCTTTTCACCATCCTATACCCCACTCGATTCAGAGCATGGACTATGTAGCACCTTATACTTTTATATATAGTATATCCTTGTATCATGTCATCATGTATTATACAGTAATAAGATAGGATCTTATTTATAATGAGGGATTTATTTATTTTTTAATCATATGGAAGTATCACTTTGTAGCTTTTAACAACTATATACATAATTTATTACATATGCTGATAATTTAGATGTTGTATTCAATTATTGCAGGTAGCAAGTTCGAGGCTAAATATGCATTTACACATTACTGCATATTTACTATATTTATACTTATACAGATATACAACCCAAAATATAGATGTCATGTTCCTATACATAGGTGCAATGTAAGGAAAGAGATTGGTGAGGTTCGGCCGATGACCTATGATCTATATCTTCTATATAGTATGCACCTCCAAAATTAACTAATTACTCGACTCTTCCTGAAAAATGATGCAATTTCGTGAGTTGTGACTCAATGAGAATAATCATCAAAAGCTTTCTAAAGTACCAAGCCAATCACATTTACAAGTAATAATCGTCATTCGTACACATTTTACATGCCATTCTATTTATCAATATCACATAAATATAAATGATATTAAATCATATAAAAATTTTATTTGCTTATGCTTATGTCATTTTCTATTTGTTGTGACCAGGTTAAACAGACATTGTCCCGGGTTTCCATGTGAACATTTGCCATTTGCTAGCTAGCTTGATCATTTGTAACACTTGCACATTTGTTAGGCCATAGGCCTTTTCTTTTACTTTTGAACATTTGTTTGGGCCATAGGCCTCTTCTTTTGCTTTACAATGTTATTTAGCTAGTCACAATGCCTTTTAAGTCCATATGTATATGCATTTGCTACAATCATTATATATTTTAGTCAATATTTACCTTGGGCAAAGAAAACATATACTTGTAACACAAACACATACTTTACATTCAACATAGTCTCATTAGCCATATCATAGCAATCATGTAATTCAAATAAAAGTAAGTCATGTCACATTGCATGTATCACACAATAATCATATGTATCAGAGAAATCGTTTGATAATTAAATTCACCTTTTCTTTTGATATTGAACCTCTAACTTATTGTCTTTCACTTCTTTGGGGGTCTCCAATATGCTGTGAGCCTAATTGAATGTATACTTAGTCAATTGGTAGCTAATTAAATTTAGTAAAACTTAAACAAATTGAAATATGCATAATATGGATCACTAACTAGGGTTTGGTATTTTGGCAGTGTGACCTTTATGTGTTTAGAAGTTTATAAGTTTTTCTATACTTGTCCAATTTGTATGATTCTTATTTCTAATTAAATATAATAGGTAGAGATATAACATATATAAATTTTAGAGCAATTAGACCATTGTGTAATTTTTGATACAATTTATATTCATGTTCTGTTTTCTGCCCTTTGGCAGTTTTGGAACACCAAATTTGCTTCTTCATATCTTACAACATATAAGTCATATTTTTATAAAACTTTATAGTCACCTATATATTTAAAATTAAAAATTTTTCATATTAACAACTTTCATCCATTCTGTCTCTAAAGTCCTCATATGGTAGGGTACTTGTGACTGATCAGGAATAGGATTGGCATCCAGACCAGTCTGAATTCTAAAGGCCATATCTCATAACATACATAACATATTGAGGTGTTAACTATACTAAACTTTAGCTAAAAATATGCCTATAACTTTTCTATTTTGAGCATTTATAGATTATATCTATAAGGCACTAAAAATGGGAAAACAACTAACTGGATTTGTATAGGACACTAAGCAGGCAGCTTAAATATAGAACAAACATGACTCTCTTAACTATAACTCAACATCCGCCCATAGTCTAGTCCTGAAATTTAGTATAAAGATAGCTAACACAAAGGACTACAACTTTTGTGTGAGTTTCCTCAACTATAGATTTTATCATATAGAAAAATAATTAAACAATAGATGATTCAGCTAGATACCACAAAACTAGTCACAGTCACATGTCAATATCTTTTCATAAACACAAAATATTGCAAATATATTTTCATAGCCATAAATCTAAGACAATCACTACAAGTTTTATACTTTGTGTTATTTTAAATTTTGTCCCCAAGATGGAGAAAATGGAGCCTCAATTTTCTGGTAAAAAATAGAATGTTCGTTGAACTAAACTCTCTATTCAAATGTTAGAAAGGCAAGAATAAATCACTAACTTACCAATGATTAACTTTGCCTTGATTCTTTTTGGGACATTTATGGAAGATGAAGAGATGAAGAAAGTTGAAGAAAGTGTTTTTGGAGAGAATGGAGAATAGGAATGGGGCATGGAGAAGGAAAGCATGCAAAAAGGGGGATAAGGCACAACCGAGTGAGCCTTTTTGTCCCTTTATATTTACTAATTTATACATATTGGGATAGACAACCCAAAATACAAATGTCATGTTCCTATACATATGTGCAATGCAAGGAGAGAGATTGGTGAGGCTCGGCCGGTGACCTGTGATCCATGTCCTCTATATGGTATGCACCTCCAAATTGAGCTAATCACTCGAC
>CATIWF010043636.1:0-21170 GCA_949630135.1 Balakata baccata
AGTAATCCTGATGGCAATTGGTGTTCTGCTTTCACCTGTTGACATGTCAGGCATCTGGTAGTGAACTCTGTAATATCTTTCTTCATCCCCGACCACCAATAATAGAGCTTCAAATCTTGATACATCTTATTACTACCGGGATGCATAGCATAAGTTGATTCGTGTGCCTCCTTTAGAATCTGTTGTTTCAACTCAAGCATATCAGGCACACATAATCTATCTCTGAAATAAATACTAGCATCTGCTTTCATTGACTACTCAGGTCTCTCCCCCTTGGAAATAGCTTCACTAATCATCACGAGCTTAGGATCCTGTTTTTGAGCTTCTTTGATCCACTGCACTAATGTAGGTAGGATCCGTAACTCTGCTAAAGTCTTTTGGCTCAAAGCATCAGCCACTACATTAGCCTTTCCAGGCTGATAGTCAATTATGCAATCATAATCTTTATTATGGTATTAGTGTTGTAAAAAAAAAAAAATTTTTAAATACTCATATATAAGGGAATAGAGACAGAGAGCGAGTTTAGAACTATATATTCTTGTTTTATATAAAAAAAAATGTTATATTATTTACAAATGTTTTGATATTTGGTTTTGTAAACCATAACACTACTTATCAGTCTGGTATACGATGGTGTATACGGAAGGATAAGGGGTGTTACAATGACCCTTTATCTGTACAGTTGAGATAATATCAAAATATTCTAGATGAATCAATCACATTTATTATATATAAATAATTGTATTATATTTATAAATTTTAATGTATTCATATCTACTTTGAGACTAACAAAGAGGTTTTTGTTTCCAGTCATGTGTCTTGAGTATCCATTATTCAAAAATCATTTATTTTCATTTCTTGAGGAATTAAGGCATATCTATAACACATAGATTCAAGTTTGACTTTTAGATACCAAACAACCTTGGGTCTTTGGAGGTTAGTTCTTGAGAGATCCCAATAAAGTTTCTTTTATTAAACAATGAATGTTAATATGCCAAAACTCCATGCAATAGTGGTATTGTTTAGTCTTAAAAGACTCTTGCCATTTTATTTGAGGTTTTTACCTCATAACCTTCTTGTTAGAAATATAAGAGGATGTGCAACATGTGTAATTGGTATTTTTCTAGGTGCATACCTCTTACACAAAAAGGCATAGTTGGCCTTTTGAGGTTTTCCTTTTGAGCTTAGTGAGTCTTTGCCACTTTTCTTTTTAGTAGAGGCTTTAGTGTGTGATTTATTTTTAGCTTTAGAGGCACCTACCTCAATTGAGGAGGTTTATGGTGTGGAAGCTTTCGCAAAAGTAGTTCTAGGTATGGATGAAGATGATGCTCCATTAAAGTCTAAGTAATGTCTTATTAAAAGAGGTCTTTGAGATACAATAAGGGTATCCAAACTTTTCTTCCCTTTATGGAATTTAGAAATAGAAAGTTTTAATTCCTCAATTTCATTTTTCAAAATATTGTTTTCTTTAAGTAAAGAAATGGTTGAGGATTTAGATGAAAACCCATCTAAAGACTTCTTAAGAGCAGTATTAGTGGTTTTTAACTCTTTCACAACCTTTTGAAAGTTGGATAAATCATCTTTAAGTTTGAAACTATTTTTCTTATGAAAATTAACTTTCTTTTTATATCTTTTTAATTATAAACTCATAACTTCAATAAGATCATCATCATCATTATCATTATCACAAGCTTTTGAAGTAAAATATTGAAGAAGTGGAAGTTACCTCATTAGAGTTATTCTTTACAGCCATGAAATATAAGTTGGCTACATCTCCTTGGCTCTCTTCATCATCACTTGACGTAGAATATAATATTATATTGTTTTTTATTATACTATTTTATTAATTTTTTTAAGATTTCATTTATTTTAAGTTAAACTTTATAATTTTATAATTGATTATATAATTAATTTCAATAAATTAAAGTTTAATTTAATTAAACTTTATAATAGTTTAATATTTGTTAATTTCATTATAATTGCATACTTCAATATTATTATATTGTTATTTTATTATACTATTTCATTAATTTTTTTATGATTTCATTTCTTTTAATTTAAACTTTGTAATTTTATCATTGATTATATAATTATTTTCATTAAATTAAAGTTTTAATTTATAATAGTTTAATGTTTGCTACTTTATAATTCAATATTATTATATTGTTATTTTATTATACTATTTCATTAATTTTGTTTTTTAAGATTTCATTTTCCATGCATCAATAAAAAGAAAAACACTAACACTATCAATTACTTTCACTTAGAATTTTTATAAGACATTTTGAGAGTATTATTAAACATAAAATATATTTTCTTTACTTTTAAAGATAATAGCCCATATTTTCTATAACATATCTATAACAAAATAATATCAATCTCTAAACAACAACAATAATACTCATTTTTAAAAATAACAACCAATATTTTTCATAACATATCTATGGCAATATAATAGTCATTTCTAAACATCAATAATAAACTTATCTCCAAAAATAACATATACACATAACTAAACATAAACACAATACCCATGTCCAAACATTCAAGTAAAATAATAAGAGAGGAAAAAAAACAAACATCAAAACACCGAAGTTGGAAACAAAGAGAAGAAAACAAAATTAATGATAACAATGAAAAGAGTTTGTTGAACAAAAAAAATTAGAGAAAATGAAGGTTATTTTCGTGAAATGAAAGAAAGAAATTAGAGAAAGGAAATGTGAAGATAACAAAAAAAAAATAAAAATAAAAAAGGAAGAAACTTGCATAAATGGAGAATAAGGAGCTATCGGCATGAAAGTGAAAGAGAATGGGGGAGGGGGATTGTTGTCGGCGAGAAAGTGAAAGAGAATGGGGAGGGGGAATGCTAAAATATGATTTTTAAAGGAACCAGACGCATCTATCCGGCCCATAACAGACGTGTCTGGTCCAAATAGAACGGCGTTGCCTGGGCCGAACAGCCTGGACGCGTATATTTTGAAGCAAAACAGATGCATTCGACTCTATTTGAACGCGTCTGCTTGTCTTAAAACCAGACACGTTTGACGCGGTATTTTACATAATGTACTTTTATATATATTTTTAATATATTTTAATATATTTTATATTTTATATATTTATGTTTCATAATTTATAATATAAATTAATATATTTTTAATATATTTAAAATATTTAAAATATTTTATATTTAATATATTGATATTATACATTATAATTTATAATATAAATTAATAAAAATAATAGCTATTTACCTGTTCTTTAATTACTTTATTATTCTGTTTAATTTATTAATGTATTATATAATAATTTTATTCATAATTTATAAAAATATAAACTTATATTTATATTACAATTATTTGAAATATAACTATATAATCAAATAAATAAAATATAAATTTAAAGCCTATGTTATTTAATTAATATTTAATAAATTATTAAATTTAGATATGATGTGACTATTTTTATGAAAATCAGTCTCATCCGATTAAAATTATTAACTATGGTCTGATGTGACTATTTTTTTTCAAACAGACTTATGTGAGCTATATCATATGCATCTGATATTTGTAATCAGTCTCATTTGCCTTATTTGATGTGTCTGTTTTCTCCAAAATAGTCTCATCTGATATAAATAATTGTGATTTTATTTATAAAAATGTTATCGCGTTAATTTTATATATCTGTTTTATATAAAATAGACATATCTGACATTCGCCTATAATATAATTTGTACTAATGTTTGATCATGATCTATACATTGAGAATGGTCATTGTATTAAGAAAAGCTTGAAAAGAAATTGAAAGGATATTACAAAGTTACATAGTTGAAAAACCCACCATAGTCTCAATTTCTCACCATGACATATTATGCAATCGAACCTGCCTAATAATGTACGTGTATATGGCCTGAAATTAACAAATATTCGAGAGGTAAATTTAATATACGTAGCAACTCATCATCCGTAAATTAATTAAATTACAACATGATATGTATATTCACATCAACCAATAAGAATAATATAATTAAATGCATATCATTGTATGATTATATTAATTTACAAATGACATAATAAACTTGAGTCTACTTAAGAATTTTTTCAAATATTCTTACAGTTTTGTTTTATGAGGCATTCAATTGTGACATCATATTTAGCATTAAGAATCATAAGTATTAAATTTATCCTAGCTAGCTACCTCATATGTAAAGAACTATGCCTAGCTTCACCCATTAATGGATGCCAAGGTGACGAACTGACTGGCATATTTAACCTTATGTTGGATTGTTTAGAGCTATTTGCATGTTGTTGGATGACCAAAATAGATGTTCTTGATGTGAAATTGCAAGAAATTAATGTATCACCTAGCACTCCCAATTCTGAACACCTTTTCCAATCTGATAACCCTGCTGTGAGGGGAGACCTCATACGCTTTTTCCCTCTTCCAATTACATATAAATCATATCCTTTATCATTTTCTCTTATTGAAGTTATTGTTTCTTCTCCACTGCTGACTGCCTTTTCTATATAATTAATCGAATCATCGTCTTCAGTCCTTAAACAAAACTCATGTATGTAGTCATCATCAGTCTTCTTTTCTCTATCAATGAACTCAGTTGATTTTTCTTCTGCATCTCCATGCTGAAGGAACCTTAACACAGTCAAATTTACAAAAGCATGGCTCGCCATCCTCTCTGCATATGCTAATGCCTCTCTATCATCAGGGCCACCGATAAAAACCATAGCAATGTGAAGCAATTTATGATCTGTTCCTGATGATTCCAAACGCGAAAGTGAATCAAGCCCGCGATCTATCAACAAACCTACAGAACATGGCGCGCTTTCCAGCACATATTGGCTTATACCAACAAATGGTGAATTGGGATCCTCTATTTTGCCATCAACAATCAATTCTATATGAAATGGTATGATCAGAAGGGCAATATGCTTATCCTCTGCAAGGTTGCAAATGTCCTTATGCATTGTTTCATAAGGGGATACTGTTGTGATTGATTGAACATACACTCCATTGCTTCTAGTCTCATATAATTGAAAGGCATCCATGATTCTGTCAAGCTTGGACTTTCTACTGCTAGCTTTGTCGCTATTTCTGTTTAATTCATTATGTATGATGAACATAGTTGTTGCTCTTCCAATGAACTCTACTAGATGGAAAGCTACGACAGATATTGGGAATTCTTTCGTAGCATTTGATGCTTCCAAGAGACTAATCATGCTCGAAACGTCGCGAGTCGAATAGATGCATACAAGAATCCGAAATTGCGTATTTGGTGTTGCTAAACTGCTTTGTATTGTTCTGGTCTTGTATTTGGTGTAAGGTTTATGACTCCTATAAATGGTAGAAATCAAAGGCTCCACCAAACTTGTCATCACCAGAAGTGCAACCATTATCAATGGAAATGTTTGATTGTCCAAAGCCTGCATGCATATGTGACAAGAAATTCATCACCAAGGAATGATTTTTAAATCATACGCACTAGAACTCAAAGAAATGTAATCTAGGAAGGAAACATTTATGCAAAAAAGTACCTCAAAGTCTCGAGCAGAATTAATGACGATCACTGCAAACACTCCTTTTGTGTTCATTAATACTCCAAGAGCTGCAGCATCTCGAATAGACATTCTGCATAATAGACACACAATCATTGTGCTCACAATCTTGGCTACGAAACACAATCCTATAACTAGTAGAAGAGTTTGCCAATTAAAAGTTTTGGCCAACGTACTAACTTCAATTCGTAGCCCAAGAGTTACAAAGAACGTAGGCATCATAATCTCTGTAACAAATTCATCCACTTTCTCCATAAGTTTAAACCTTAGCATATTTCCTCGAGGTATGATAAACCCAAAAATAAAACTACCAATAATAGAATGAGACCCACATGAATCTGTGATTAATCCGAACAAAGTCACCCATCCCAATGTAAACCATACGTATCCCTCTTTGGGGTTTTCTTCTTTACAGAAGCAGGAAATCAAGGATGAGATTAGTGGGCGAAATATCAACAGGCAAACTATCAAAAAAATAATGGTTGAAATTATAGCAAAATATGATTGAGCATTTAGCAAAGAGAGTGCTACTAAAAGAAGAAACCAAGTGCAAAAATCACTAATAATAGAAGTTGAAGAAGCTAATCTGCCAATGTCCATTCGAAGGAGCTTAAGGTCAATAAGAATCCGAGTAACATCTGAAAAATTGGTAGCTGTTAAAGCAATTGCCCAGAAAACAGATCCTCTGAAATCAGTGTCGTCAGGATTGAACAGAAAGAAAAATAAGCCAATCCCAACGCAAAACGGAAGAATAATTCCTGATAAAGCAATAATGAAAGTCTTTCTGCTTGTCTTGATAACTGGAAGCAAGTCTATTTCCAACCCAACCAAGAACATATAATAGTTGATGGCTAAGTTTGCAAATGTCTCCACATACACCAAAGAATATAATGGGAAGACTTTTGTTTCAAAGAATTTGCTGTGCCCAAATCCTCCTGTACCTAGTAGTAATCCACTCTGTGGAGGGAAAAATAATAATTAAAAAAAAATGTTAGTGTTTTCTTTGACACAAAATATTTCAATATATACATAATATATATGTGATGTATATGTTTATCACTTTGAATTTTATAATTAATTTTTTTTAGTTAAAAGGGTCCGACCGGATATTTTTATTAATTTTATAAAAACCGTCACTTGTACATATATTTTTGTTAACAATTAATTCCTGAATTCCTCATATTATGATTCAATTAGTCTTAATAATTTGATAAGCTATTAATGTGGCAAGAGTGAAAATGTTTATCAAATCACTATCACATCATTAATAATGCTATTTGAATCATAAAATCAGATATTATTAAGCAGATTATAATTAAAAAAATAGATACATGCGATAATTTTTATAAAAAATAATTATATAAAATAAAACGACAAAACATGATAAATACAAAACAATGAATAATTTATGTTAAATTAAACCGTATATAACTTTTTCAATTAAGATTGTAAATATGAGAAAATATACATACTTACCATCATATAAGCAACAACAGGAGGTTGGCGCAAAGGCTTGAGGATGAGAAGGAAAATGCGATTGGTTAAAAGAATGAGAGTCATTTGAAAGACGAAGAATGGGAGGGTTGATGATATAGAAGCTGGATCGCTCCACCCACTAACGATGTCTGTTTGATTTGGGGAATAACATACTTCAAAACCACCCTTTGTTTTAGTTATTTGATAATTAACCATTTTTTTTTCAAATTTTCTCCCAGAAATTTTACCAGATAGAATGCCCAGAATTGAAATTTGAACAGACTGATGATTTGAGGGTGGAAGTTAAATTGATTAAAATAGATCAGAAAGAAGAAAAAGGAAGAAAAAGGATGAACGTTGAAAGTATAAACAAATTATTCAAACACAAATACTAGTTATCAACTAGAAGAATTTTGGAAATTATTGCGCGGTTGTCCGCGTCTTTTGTCTTAAACCTAAAAAAAGTTTACTTTCTTTCAGTTAGTTGGAATTTCAGTTCAATTAGTCAGCATATTTTCATAGCAGTAAAACTCATTTCCTTCTTTATTTCTATTTTAGATGAATTATTATTATTATTATTATTATTATTATTATTATTATTATTATTATTATTATTATTATTATTATTATTATTATTATCAAACACCTGCCCTGGATTCTCGCTTTGTTTAAAAAAAAAAACTTTCCAAAATAGACATCCATCGGCTTTCACCTAATTATTTAAATAAACTTGTCTAGAATCTAGTTTCGAACAAGCTTGAAGAAAAGCTAGTCAAAAGAATGTTTGATGCATTATACAAAAAGAAGTCATGATCATACCAATAAGTTTTAGTTAAGTAATATTGGTTTGATTACTATAATTGTAAAGTCTCTCGTTTGAATTATATTAAAAAAAAAAAAGACATGACTTATATTTTTATATGGGTTAAATGTGTAAATTAATTTTTCAGTTATTAATTATATCTTACAGCGTAAGTCACATTTTCAACTTTGATTTATTGCAATTAAATCTCTTATATTTCAAAATGATGCAATTAAATATTTAAAGTATAGCTTCATTAGTACCATTTTTCTGGCTCTGCTAAGCCAACTCGGTTTTTCTTTTAACCAACTAAGAGTTGACACATGTCATGTTTAAAACGGTATCGTTTAATTAATTAAAAAAACAAAATAGTCAAATTAGCTCCTGAATTATACCTAAAAGTAAAAATCGGACGCTAAACTATTGATTCAATAAAATTAAACCTTTTATATTTTAATATGGTATAAAGAAGCCCATAAATTATCCCTGATTTATGTCATATTCAATAAAACTCTCTGAGTTAATATAGTTTATCAATCGCAGACCGGCACATAGCATTTTTTAGCTCAATTTAAATTTTGTTTTTCTTTTCATTTTTGTAAAAACAATAAATTATATTAAAAAATAATTTTTATAATAAAAAATAAACTAATTTATTCAAAATAATAAAATTAATTTTTTAATTTAATTAATTAATTAATAATTTATATGATGACATGTATTATATTTTTTAATAAAATAATTAATAAATTATGTTTAGATTGCTTAAAACATTAAATTTGAGCTCTCTATATCAATAAACAGCAACATTAAATTTGAGCTCTCTATATCAATAAACACCAATCTAATATGATTTAATTTTTTTATGAACTAATATGGGAGGTATTTATGGTCTCTTTCAGAATGACTATTTTTCTGTATAAGGTAGAAATATGAAACAAAGCATTCAAATGAAAATCTATCAATGTTTTAACTAATTAAAGATTGGTTCATTTGATTGTAATGTAATTGATGTAAACTCAAGGTTTAACCCACAAGTGCATGCGCTAATTATAAAATGACAAGTATCCTCCCGAATTTGATCTCACAAGGAATCACTAGTTTAAATTTCTAATTCGTTTAATCACCGACGAATACAAAATGCAACCTAAACACACTTAATTGATTTTTATTAAGAACTAAATTAATTAAAATATAAATTGAATTACAAATTAAATTAATGGATAAAATCAATGATAAAACAGATATTTGGTTTCGCTCCCCTAATTTCATATTTCTCTCCTAAGCATTAAATTCATAGAATTAATATTTTATGGCGATCACTTTATGCATTAGCTAATCAAACCAATAAATTAATTAATGTTCAATCCAATTTTTAGATTAGATTAAAGATGATAAGTCTAATAATCAAATCCTGACATGTTCATTTCTAATTTAATTATTGGTGGCTAATCAATCATTAAACTAATAATTAATAAGGCGCAATTGAATTGAAATGGAAATAATAATTCATTAGATAGAATAATGGGAGTTTATTACAAAATTGAGGTTACTAACCAAACGCTAAAAAAAAATCTAACCTAACATGAATATTGAAAAAATCAATGTAATATTTATAATCAAACTAAAATTGCAGCAAAAATTGAGAAAAAAAAGAGATTATGGTACTCCCTTGAATCGCCAAAGCTGGAATTTGGAGGATGGTAGTTTTCAATCCTCCAAGCTCAAGTCCAATTAACCCTCAAAAGCAAAAATAATCCTTTACTATTGACAAGTCTGCTGGAGAACGAATTTTTACTCATCAAAAAGTCTCTTGTATGTACAGAAAATTCAAGGAGAAGAAGAATATTGAAAAATCCTAGAATGCGTCTATCTTAAATCTAAGAGAAAAAGATGAATGAAATGGCTAATCTTTGAGACCTAAGTTAAGTCTCCCACTCAAAATGTGTTATTTCCCTTTTATAGGAGTAAAAAACCCTAAAAGAGCGGCTAAAAATTGAGATTGGCCAGCTGTGCGCGTGATTTGCAGTGTCCCAGTCGTCACTTGCACGTGATGGACGTCATGACGTTGTGATGAATTGATGTTGTGTTGATGTATCCAGGTGTTACGTGCATGCGACGGGCGTCATGCCCTTGACAGTAGCTCACTGCCTGCATTCCATCACGAGCAAACAATGGCTATCACAAGGTTGCGATAAACCTTTCTTCCACAACTTATCTTTTTGCTTCTTTAAACACTTCCAATGGCCTCCTCTACAATCCAAAACATATTTATGGCTCAATTAATCCTTCAAAACACACTCCCCGTATTTCTTTTCACCATTTAAAACCTAAAAATATTAAAAACACAATTATGTACCAAATCAAACCAAAAATCACATAAATCAAGAAACTAAACAACTAAAAATACCTATTAAACCATAATAAATATAGTTGTATCAATAATATAATGTGATTGTAATTCTTGCATTCTTAATTATAAAGTTAAATTAAATTTTAAATTAAAAAATTTGGAAAAATAATAACATATGTCATCATATAATTTTTTGTAACTAGTTTTTATTTCATAATAAATTAATTATATCATTTATTAATTTATTTATTTAATTATACATATTAAAAATTAATTATTTATTATAAAAATAATTTTATTATTATTATAAAAACCTATTTGTCAATATAATTTTGTTAACATATTTCTTAATATCATTTATTTTTTTTACAAAAATAAAGAGAAAAATAAATTTCAGTCGAGCTAAAAAAATATAATGTGCTGATATGTAATTGATAACTAAGTTAACTGCGCAAGTTTTATCAAATTTGATTGAAATGATGATTGTTTAAAAGTTTATTTGTACTTAATTGTAACATAAATAATTTAATTGTACAGAATCAATAATTCAAAATCCAATTTGCACTTTTAGATATAGTTCATAGGCTAATTTAACAATTTTGCTTTTTTTAATTGATTAAACAACACCGTATATGACACTTGTCAACTTCTAATTAGTTAAAAGGAGAATCGAGTTAGCTCAATAGAGTTGGATTAACGGTACTAACAGAGTTATAATTTAAAGGTTTAATTGTAGTAATTTAAAATTTAAAAGACTTAATAGTATGTCTTAATTGTACTAATTTAAAATTTAAAAGACTTAATTGTATTGAATGAAAATTAGAGGTTTAACGTCGATCCATCCTTTTTTTTTTTAATTTAAAATCTAACATTTAATAATTTAAAAATTGTTAACAAATTTTTTCCAAGTATTCCACTATACAAATTTTTATAATTTAATAAAATTCTCTTTAAATTTCAAATATATGTTATTTGCTTATTATAGCATTAATATTTATTATATTCAAATGTTAATTTGTTCATACATTGATTAACTGTTAAATTAGTAAATTTATTGAAACTTCTTATTTTCTTAAATTACTAAGATTTCTTATATTAATTTGTTAATAAATTCATTTTTTAAATTAATTTGTGTATATATATAGAGACCAACAAATGCATACTCAAGTTAATACATGTAGACAAACACCGGTACCTGTATAATTAAATACATAAATATAAGAAATCAAACTTCATCTCCAGTCCAACTATTTTTTATTTTGGGACCAGTGGGTCCTTCTTCTCCAAGAACTTCATTTGGTAGGCTGTTGATAAACTTTTTAAAAGCAGATTTGAGTTTCCCAGGCAATAATTTCTCAACTTTGTTGATCTCATCATTAACGTCATAACTGATTTTTGGACCCCATTCTCTGAAGTAATTGAGCCATAGTGGTTCAATAACACCACTACCCATCTCTAAATATTCAGCAGCGACCACTGAGAATTTGTTTGCAGTATCCAAAATATTCTTGCTTTTAGCTGTATCATTCCTTATGCCTATCCCACCACTTCCTTGAAGAACTAGGCCTGGTTTTGAGTACATAGCATGGCCATTCAGTGATGAGTATCCCACAACTTTGTTACCATTTTGATATTCAACCTCTGAAGCACTCAGCCATGTCCCTCCACTGTGTTCTGAAAAATATACACTCCATAATTCTCCACTGAAATTGCTGATCCTTAATGTTATATGCTCCCAATCACCCACATGTTCTCCAATTTTTCCTAATGGAATATTTATCAGCTCAACTTTTGCCTTTGCTGGTCCATTAAAAGGACAGAATACCCATATGGCTATGTCTGTGAAGGTTGTTCCTAGCATTGGTTTTATATGTAGATATACTTCAGCTTCTTTCAAATCTCCTTTCTTGACTCTTTCTTTTGCATTTTCATCTATAGGAAGGTCTAGCCAGTATGCACCATCGTTTGAACCGCCTTGAGGAAGGTTCGACCCTGATGGTTCTATTGGGACCGGGTTGGACTCTTCTCCTTTCTTGAATAGCAATGCTCCATTACTGAAGAACCAAGTCACTGAAGATGGCAGGTAATTCTCATCTGGGTGGAAATATATTATGGGTGAATATGCTTGAAAAATTGCCTGAATTTGTTTTACATTAGGCATGCAAGATAAATTGGAGGTGACATTCTTCAAGCAAGCTACAGAAACAGGAGTAGCATTGCCATTTTGAGCCCAAAATGTGCCAACACAGACACCCACAGCTTGAGTTCCTCTATTGCTGGGTCTTAAACTGAAAATGTTGAAGCCTTTCGGATCGATTTCCTTGGATGGTCCCCAGATCCAGGCATCAGTCTGATAGGAGTCTGTGAAGTCTGATCGAATGCAACGAATTTTTTCGAGCGAAGGTTTATCAGGAGAGTTGGTGATGATGACTCCAGTGGGTTTGTAACCATCAGCAGCAATGGGTAACCAGAAGTAGCCAATTCCATCTTGCTTAATTTTCAAAGATTCACTGCTCCAAATAAGTGTGTAATCAATAGGTTTACTCAAGGTTCCACCTGCAACATCTTTCCCAGCAAGAACCCACCCATAAAGTGGTGCGTTGTTTGATTGGCTATAGCATCCCAATATGAAGAATCCCTGTGGGATTTGTATGGGATCAAAGAATGAAGCTCCGAGATTATCTGGTCCGCCTTCATGTGTGGCCCAAACTTTGTTGAGAGATGATATTTGACACACTTGTAATCCACCAAGATCAATGATTCCACTCCCAAAACCTTCACCTACAGCAAAAGAAAATATATATATATATATATATATATATATATATATATATATATATATATATATATTAGCTAAATAATTGATTAAGGAGATCTTCAAATAGAGAACAATTAATAAGCTTTAATTTAGTGATACTAATCTGGTGTTCAGAATAATGAGATTTCTAGTATGAAATAGGAAAAAAAATAAAATAAAACAAATAGAGATGAAATTTCGAAGCAAAAAAATGTGAACCTGATGGCCAAATTGGCAATGGAGAAGGAAGCTTGAAGGTGGTTTCAATGGGCAAAGCTTTTCTTTTCTTGGAGTCATTACTCAAGGAAATACAATTCCCCATTGTTAATTGCGTGGTAGATGTTCAAATAATGAAGAATATAACTAAGAAGCATATAGGAGAACACATGCTTTATACATGTAGAAGAATAGAACTAGTGAAAATGTTGAGTTTGAGTCTTTTTGTCACTATCCCCAAATATTAGTTAGACTTTATCACCATTTCAAAACAAGAGAAAATATTTCGCTTAAAAAAATAGGATAAATTTCAAATTAAATCCTTACATTCGCACATTTTTACAATTATATCTAATTCTACAAAAATTTTATTTAAATTATATGAACTTTCACTTTAATAACAAATTTAGTTTTTGTATCACAAAACCGCGTTCCAAACATAACTAACGCTTACGTGGATGTCCAGATGACATGTAAAATGATATGAATTGTTCAAATGACATGTCAGATGACATACCAGTTACACCATATGACATGTCAGCTAGGTTTGAAGTATACTTATTATCCAAATGACATAGTTTGTTAAGATAAAATAGCAAATGATATTTCAGTTATACCATATGACATGCCAACTAGATTTGGAGTGCTGCCTCGTGATATGAGGCAAAAATTTGTTATTAGAGTAAAAATTTATATAATTAAAATAAAATTTATGTAGAATTAAATACAATTGTGAAAAAGCGCAAAATTTAGAGTTAATGTGATACTTGCCAAAAAAATATATGTGAAGTGTTGCGAACATATATTGTGGCCAATGGAATTTGGGAATGGATATGACGTGCAAGGAAGCTAACATTGGCCTCATAGGTTTTATTTTAAATTTATCATTTTTATTATTATTATTATTTTAGGAAATCATTTTTATTAGTTTTAATGCTTAGACACTTCATCCAACTTCTCTTTAACACCACGCTGCCTAGCTTTGTAGACTAAACTTATATTTGCAAAAGGCTATAAAAAGAGACATTAATTTGTTCCTTCCAAGAAGATATGAGCTAATTGACATATGTTCTAAAATTTCTTGAAATGAGTTGGAAAGAGATAACAGAAAATAAGAAATGGAAAAAGTAACGAAAATAGATAATTTAAAAAAGTGGGCTTGAGCAAGATTTAGTTTGTGGTTGGCCAATATTCTTGACCTTTCATTTCTTATTTATTCTTGTGATGAACGTCACGTTAACAAGAAACCAGATATCAAAATTTATTTCTTGGAAAAATAATAATATGTCGCTTTCTATTTGCATAAACGTGAACAAGAGAGAGGTTGGTTTTCCTTGAAAGCATCATAAGACTTTGGCATTTTCTCCTTTTCATGTTTTCTCGAGTGGATTATGTTTTTGTTACTGCTGCCAAAAGCAAGAATTAGAATATCCATGTAAAAAATTGTGATATTCTTGGTTAAACTACTTATATAAAATTATTTATGAATCAGTTTAATCACAATTTCTATATAAATAGTAATTATCTTACATATATATTAAATTTTATAAATATTAAGTATTGTCTATTTAACCTTTAAAATAAATTTCTTTTGTAATTTCTAGCATTGGCTCTTCTCTTAGATATTTACTAAACTATATCCATCTCATCTCTATTACAAATAATTCCATATGGGAAGTTTAAAAAACATAAAATTTATAATTACAGTGCAACTAGCTTTATATTTGTTTAAGTCATTTTTAAGATATAACAAATTTACAATTATCAAAACCAATTCAAATTGAGCTCAAGTTTATCAATTTGAGTTTAATTATTCAATAGAATCTCAATCTATTCCAATTATATTCAGTTAGTCATTTCAATTTAATCAATTGAAATTTAATTTAATCAATTTAAGTTCAATTAATTAGTTTAAATTTAATTGAATTTAGTTCAATTAATAAATTCCAATTTAATTACATTAATTTCAAATAATCAATTGAATTTGATTCAATTTAAGCTAAATTTAATCAATTTAAGTTCAGTTTTATCAACTTAACCTCAATTAATCAGTTGAAATCTAATTTAATAAATTTAAATTTTTTTAGTTAATTAAATTTCAATTTAATTAATTTAAGTTTAGAACTGTATGTTTGACATTTACCACATAAAATCAATGTTCTTAGAATCTGATAGAAAATTAAATGAGTACAAAGATTAGAGAGAAACCTTGTAGTTACACTAATTTCATGAATACAAATCATAGCATACATCTAACTCCCAAACTGCAGAGGAGTAAGGAATAGTTGCCATTGTTTCCTTTTCTTCAAGTGTAGAAGAATAAAACTTCTTGCTAAGCTTGAAATTATTAGCTAAAAGTGTGCTAACTGGCTTATCACTCTTTATATTAAACCTGTCTAGAACACATTCAATATATTTTTCTTGTGATAACCACAATTTTTTGACATTTATGTTACAAATATTCTACATGCCTAAAATTTGTTTCACCTAGCCTAAATCTTTTATATCAAGAACTTGAAAAGCTTTTTTTTCAAACTGCTAGTCACCTTAGTATTCTGCTATACTATCAACATATTATCTATATAGAGCAAAAGGATAACAAACTTTTCATATGAGAATAATCTAAAATACATAAAATGATTTGCAGCTATTCTAGTGTACCCTTGACTCACCATGAAAGAATCAAATTTCCTTTGAAGGATTTGATTTTCTATCTCCTAGATGGTAAAGTAAAAAATATGTGAATTTTGATCAATAAAAGATTGTTGCTAAATTTTTTTATTCCAAGATTGTCCTTAATAAATTAATAATATTCAAAAATTATCATAATCCTAAGAAAGTAAAAATAATTTTTCTTTTAATTTCAACTAATTGCTTTCATCATCATCATCATCATCATTATTATTATTATTATTATTATTATTATTATTATTATTATTATATGCATTAAATTATTAATAAAATATATTTTTTTAATAATGTAATTAAATATTATAACATATAATAACTTTATTTTTTTTTATTTTTCAACTCTTAAAATAACCAATTTTATTTTTAAGATTTTTAAGTATATAGTGAAATTGATTATATATGCTTAATTAATAATAAATTATCAATATTCAATAAAAGATAAAATTGGAAATTAATTGTTAAATTCATGGATTGTAGTCATTGAACCAAAAATGAGTATAAGAGAAATTACATCATCGATCTATGGATTTTATAGTCAAACCTAATGATGAAATTATTAAAATCTATTGATTTAAAATCCATGGATTTTAAATTTCCTCAATCCAAACGGTGCCCTTTGCTAATTTTGAATCAGGTAGAATTTCATACTCATGAAACACACTCTTGACCTGACTATCATCTTCTTCTCTAGATCCTATAATATACAACCAAACTTTGCATCTCCATAACCCAAGAAAATACACAGAGTAGCCTAATTATCAAGTTTCTATCTTTATTCCTTAGGTAAATGCACAAGGCTCTATAGTCAAATACCTTCAAGTGAGAATATGTGACTTCCTTCCCAGTCCATACTCTCTCAGGAATATTATAATCTAAAGAAACGGATGGAAATTAGTTCAATACGTAGTAGGCAATGTAGAGAGTTTAACCCTAAAAAGACTTGGGCAGATTAGTCATTTTGAGCATGCATGTAACTTTCTCAATAATGGTTTTCTTGATTCTTTCAGTTATACTGTTGTGCTATAGGGTGTCAAGAATTGTCTTTTCATGTCTAATATCATGTTTTGAACAATAGGACTCAAACTCCTTTGAAGTGTATTCACGTCCATTGTCACTACGAAGGCACTTCAAGGATTCATTTGTTTCTCTTTCTACCATGGCATGAAACTTTTTGAAGTACTGTAAAACTTATTATTTTTAAAACAAACACTCATATCTTTCGTAAAGCATCATCAATAAAAATTATAAAATATCTACTACCACCTATACTTAGTGTCTCAATAGGACCACATAGGTCAAAATAAACTAAATCAAGCACTTTTTCTTTTCTTTTAGATGAACTACTAAAAGAAACCCCATGTTGTTTGCCACGTAAACAAATATCACAAGGGTTTAAAGTCATACATTTGGCAAAGGGAATAAGAGACTTTTTTGCCAATGCCTGTGTATCCTTCTCTCCAATATGAGCCAATCGTCTATGCCACATGTCTGGCGAAGCAGCATCTTCAACTATATTCACTTCATTATCTAGGAGCTTTACTTAAGTCCTGTACAGTCTATTAGAAATTCTACCTCTAGCCATCACCATGGAACTCTTAATGAGCTTCCATTTCATATTACCAAAATGACTTTGATAACCATTAAGATCCAAGGCATGATTAGATATTAAATTTAACCTTAAACCTAGCATATGGTGTACATTTTCAAAGTCAATGTGAGATGTATATTAGTCTAAACACATACCTCACCAACTCCCACAATATTTGCATGACTAGTATTTCTCATCTTCAATATTTCCTAGTGTATATTCAGTGAAAATATCTTCCTCGATGCAGCATGATAACATGCTCCTGAATCAACAACCCACTCAATGTAAGAATTTGTAACAACATACATTGATCCTCCTCAAAGGAAAGCTCAACCAGTTCATCATCTTCTTCAAATACAATGGCAATAATATTTTGATCATCTATCCTTTCTTAACTCTTTTCATCCTTATGTTGCTTTCTAAAAACCTTACAATTTCTCTTAATATGACCTTCTTTGCTGTAGTGATAGCAAGCAAATTTTTATTTTGATTGTGACTTGCCTCTAGATTTTCCACATCCTTTAGGTCCTCTACTCTTACTTCTACCGTTGTTCTATATGACAAGAGCTTATGAAGTATCTGTACCCATATTCTTTGTGACTAATATCATTATTATACATATTATCTTTCACCATCTGCAAAGTTACTGTTTTTATAAGGTTTTTCAGCTGTTTGGCAAAGAACTCAAAAGCAACAAAGCTTGCAACTCAACTTCAAGATCTATTTTCATAGTGCCCAACTGATTCACCAAATCCTGAAAATCAATCAAGTGTTCTACTACAGACCGTTTATATCTAAACTGTAACACCTTATACCTATGGATATCACTTATACTTATATCATGTTGTCGTATATTGCATATAATGGAACATAGTCCTGTTTATAATGAGGGATAATTTTTTTTTTGAATCATATAACATTATCACTTTGCAAGATTTGACAGCTCAGCTAAGTATCACATCTTGATTATAAACCTAATATATCACATATGTTAACAATTCAGATACTATGTTCAATTATTTCAGTTACAAAGGTTAAAGCCAAATACACATTTACACATCATTGCATATTTATTAATTTATACATATATAGATACACAACCCAAAATACAAATGTCATATTCCTATACATATGTGCAATGCAAGGAAAGAGATTGGTGAGGCTCGGTCGGTGACCTGTGATCCATATCCTTTATGTGGTATGCACCTCCAAAATGAGCTAATTACTCTTCTTTGCCTGAAAGATGATGCAATTTGGTGAATTGCAACTCAATAAGAATAATTATCAAAAGCTTTCTAAAGCACTAAGTCAGTCACAGTTACAAGTAGTAATTGTCATTCATACACATTTTGCATGTCATTCTATTTATCAATATCATATGAATATAAATAATATTCAATCATGTAAACATTTCATTTACTTATACTTATGCTTATGTCATATTCTTTTAGTTGTGACCAGGCTAAATAGACATTGTTCCGGATTTCCATATGAACATTTGCATTTGCTAGCAAACTTGATCGTTTGTAACATTTGCACATTTGTTAGGCCATAGGCCTTTTTCTTTTACTTTTGAACATTTGTTTGGGCCATAGGCCTCTTCTTTTGCTTTTCAATGCTATTTAGCTAGTCACAATGCCTTTTAAGTCCATATGCATATGCATTTACAACAATCATTATACATTTCAGTCAACTTTTGCCTTATACAAAGAAAACCTATGCATGTAATCCAAACATGTACTTTACATTCAATACAGTCTCATTGGCCATATCATAGCAATCATATAATTCAAATAAAGCAAATCAAGTCACATTACACGTAGCACGTACCAAAGAAATTGTTTGATAATTAAACTCACATTTTCTTTTGATATTGAACCTCTAACTTATTGTCTTTCAATTCCTTGGGGCTCTCCAATATGTTGTGGGCCTAATTGAATGTATACTTGGTCAATTGTTGGCTAAATAAACTTAGTGAAACTTAAACAAATTGAAATATGCATTTTAAGGACCACTAACTAGGGTTTGGTATTATGGCAGTATAACCTTCATATGTTCAGTAGCTTATAAATTTTTCTATACTAGTCCAATTTGTATGATTCTTGTTTCTATTTAAATCTAACATATAGGGTTATAACATATCTAAATTGCAATCACAAACAAACTAGACTATTATGGAATATTTTATACAATTTAAATGAGTGTTATGTTTTCTGCCCTATTTTGGACCTTAGGCAGTTTTGGGACACCAAATTTGTTTTTTCATATCTTGCAACGTGTAATTCATATTTCTATAAAACTTTGTATGAACATATATATGTTAAAATGGAACATTTTTCATGTTGACAACTTTCATCCATTCTGCTCTAAGGTCCTCATAGGTAGGGTACTTGTGACTGGTCAAAAATAGGGCTGGCATCCGAACCAGTCTGACTTCTTAAGGCCATAACTCACAACATACATAACATATTGAGGTGAAATTTATGCAAAAATTTAGCTAAGACATATATGTATAACTTTTATTTTTTTTACCATTTACAGGTTATGTCTAAAAGAAGCTCACAATTGGCAAAAAACTGACTAGACCTGCATAAGACACTAAGCATGCAGCTCAAATGTGGAATAGCCAATAACTCAACATCCGTCCATAATATGGTCCTGAAATTTTGTATACAACTAGTAACACATATATCTACAACTTTCATATTGAGTTTCATCAATTACTGACTCTATCATATAGAAACATAACCAAAATAATAAGTGATTTAGCTAGGTTCCTCAATTGAACTAGTTCTAGTCCGATGCCAATATATTTCCACATACACCAAATCATGCAAAACTATATATAAAGCCATAAAACTAAGACATAAATCTACAAGTTTGGTGTTTTATGCTTCTTTAGACATAAATTTACTGCTATCTAAACAGAACATACTAACCAGAAAGATGATTACAAGCTTGTTTGGCATCCCATAATTCAAAACCAATCAACATAAAATCATTATCAACACAAGGGATGGAAAACTTACTCATAGAAGACCAATTTGGCTGAGCTTGAGAAAGAAATTGGGAAGAAAAATGGAGAGGAATAGAAGAAGGGGCTGATATATGTGAAAAAAGGCCAAAACAGCCTTTATCTCAAGTTAGCCGACTCAAAATTTTGTTTTTTTTTTTTTTACTTTTCTTCTTTATTTGATTAATTTTAATAATTAAATTAATTAATTTATTATTATTATTATTTTCTCTATATATTTATATGTACCTAGTGCCAAAAATACTATCTAGTTGCACGTATCTACTTTAATTAATTTCACTGTCAAATTTCATTTATTTTAAATTTAACCATTTTATTTAATTAATTTTCAATACCTTGTCATTCTCATATAATTTATAATTCAACACATGCAACTTGTACTTTTGTCAACTGTATCCTATACCATTTCTGGTTCTTCAATGGCTCGTGCACCTTCTTCGTCCCAAATAATTAGGCTTCTTCACTTTCTGCCATATAGTGCTTTATATGGTGCCATTTGGATACTATTTGAAGGGTTTTGATCA
Source organism: Balakata baccata (assembly GCA_949630135.1). Lineage (NCBI taxonomy): Eukaryota > Viridiplantae > Streptophyta > Magnoliopsida > Malpighiales > Euphorbiaceae > Balakata > Balakata baccata. The sequence goes on from CATIWF010043636.1 coordinate 21,049, forward strand.
TGTATCACATACATATAACGCAGCGGAAAATAAAAATTTTCAAAACCCGAATCAAAAGATTTTCATGTGCCAATTAAAACTAATTTAACCAAAGAAAATTCAGAATTTATACCTTTATAATT
>CATIWF010043654.1:0-14670 GCA_949630135.1 Balakata baccata
ACTGTTATACATTAAATCATTTAAAAATTTTTTATGGGACTTATAACTTAGCTACTCCCTGATTGGAAGCTATTGATTGGATTTTTCTGAAAAAAATAAGAATATATAAATGTGACATATATTGTTCCTAAGACATATAATATAAGTTAAAAATTTTAAAAGGAAAAGTATAGATTCCAAAATATCGTTTAGTGGCCTTGCTTGGCTTCTGGGTTTTGGTAGCTTGGAGCATATTCTATTCAGACATATTTTTTAGTTTGTAGTATTTATATAAATTAATTATAATTTTAAGGTAGTTTTTATAAAATTTCTAAAATTGTTGTAGTTTTAATAGTATTTACAAATTTGTGTCGGTTGACCGAGATGCGCCACTTGAAGTGACGAGTGGTCCACAAGAGAGAATTGATGTGGCATGCGTGTGCCACATGAAGTGGCGCACCCCATTGACGTGGCACGTGGCCACTCAACTCCCCAGCCCACACGACGACGTGCATGCTCCATGCATGCTGTCACGGATCCCACATCGGATGGCTCTGGGGGTGGTCCTGGCCTTATAAGCGGGTGCGCTGCATACTCCTGTAAGCTAGCTTTTGGGGGAGAGGGTAATGGCCCCGTGACAAGTGGTATCAGAACCTTCCCTGGGCCCACCGGACACGTGTACGCTGCACACCCAATGCGGAGAGAGTAATGGTCGCGTGGGCCACCCGTGACGAGGGCGTCACGGATTGGCTGTGGGAGCTGTCATGGATCCCACATCGGTTGGCTCTGGGGTTGGTCCTGGGCTTATAAGCGGGTGCGCTGTACACCCCTGTAAGCTAGCTTTTGGGGGAGAGGGTAATGGCCCCGTGACAGTTGCCATGGAGAATTATTCAAGGTGATCATGAGGTCTGATTGACATGAACATCGCAGCATACTGGAGCAGGCGACGGTCAGTGCTGCCATTCTGTGTTACAGGATTCACCGGACGTCTAGTCCTCACCCTGTAGCGGCGCCAAGCGAATTGTATATTCACTGCTGCCCATGTCCGCCAATTAGATGAATAATATCTTGCAGTACGCTTAAGCCTTTCGTTGGCAAATTTGTAACGAAAATGATCGGTGATGTAACGAAGATGGTTGGCATCGAGGCCGAATGCTTCAATGGATTCTAAGCAAACAAATGTAGCAGATGAGGCCGGAAGCCGGTCTATGAATGGGCGGCGAAGGCACCATGAAAGTAGCTCATCTCCCAAAAAGCCTCCTGCTTCAAGCACACTTGTTGCTACCATTCCTTTGCTAAGACCCTGACTTCTCTTTATTTTCCCCTGAACAATGAACACCATTCTCTGTACTGGATCTCCTTCTCTAATTATCTGGTGCACAGACCATGAAAATGATTTCAATGATTCATTTTAAGCATAGAAAAATGATGCCAATATGATAAAGATTTCACCTTTTCATCCTTCGAGAAGACAAGTGGCTTAACTCGATCGCATATGTTGTCAAGAATAAGATCATCCAGGTTGTGGAACAAAGGAACCTGGATTCAAATTTGATATATCAATACTGACAAGTTTTTGCTCGTTATGGTGATATGTGAGATCCGAAACTCCAGTCGGACTCTTTATATCAAATATATTTATTGAATACCTTCTTGATGAGATCTAGACAAAGGTAGCGTTTGATATCTCTGCGGAGTCCTTCAGGCAAGTCCTTGATTAATTCCATCTCATCATCTCCTCCCATGGCTACCCATCTATGGCGTTCGTAATGGCGAACTCTCTGCCTTAAACGAGATGGTAATTGTCTCCGCCTCATCCACCATTCCATATCTCGACATCTCAGCTGCATTTTCTTCTTCTTCGCCATCACCGCGTGCAGAAACACCTTCATTTTCCATTATTGATTCTCATGTTAATGAGCAACAATTAAAGTTTTCATTTACAGAAACAAAAGTGTTAAACAATAACTCACTTGAATATTTCCTATCAGCAAAGTGAAGAGCATTAAACCACTAAGCACTATACAGATGCTGAATATCACTTCTAGCCAATTGCTGGTTGGTTCAAGATCATTGCCAAAGGTGCTGCAAATTCCAGAAAGAAAAAAAAAATTGTCAGCAGAAGTCCTACATTGGTCTATTCACCAGCAATGTGAAGTCTTTTAGCTCGAACTCCTAACAAAAAATGAATGAATTACCTGAGGGTCATCAAGCCCCAGAAAATGGGATAAAGGATCTTGACAGCCAAAGAATTGCTAGAAATGACAGGAAGTGCAGTCTTGTAAATTCCATATCCGAAAGGTCCAGAAACATCCAAGCACAATGGCTTTCTAACAGCAGCAGTTGAATTACCACCACATGGATTTCCCACTACGCCTGTTGGGACCAAAAACTGATAGCAGACTTCATCTGAGCAAGACAAAGACAGGTCACAATTTGGCCTTCTTTCACACTGCAGCTTCAGGCATGACGCTACTCTTTGTATGGCAAGAACATACCAACATCCTCCGGCCACCTGTAAAGGCGGAGCAGCCCAAGAGTTCAAACCCAGAAAACGTTTTTAAGAATATAGAAGATGAATCACTTACATGAGAAGCAATGAAGTAGGCAATGAGATTAAGGCCGAATCCCCACCAAATAGTGCCGAAGATATAACCGGTGACTTTCTGCATTTTTCTCATTAAATATATGCAGTGGTAGACTTTAGGAAGGAATTGGAAGAGGAACATTAATAGGAGTATCGTCATTATCAGCTTAATCTGCTCTTGTCTGATCAATTTGGGAAGAACCAACCAGAATACAGCCTGAAAAACCAAATTCATATAAATTATTTAGTCTGAACAGTACAGAATAGAAAAATTAATCGGAAAAATTAAAGCTGCTTTTTTTTTTTAATCTCTAAAAAATTGCGAATTTCTATTGCATATAAAAAAAATAATAATTGTTTTATATATAAAAGTAAATATGTTACGGCAATGATTGGCTGGATACATCCATAAATGAGAAATCGACGTGGGGAAACATGATTGGACAAACAGAAAAATTTGTGACAAAGGGGAGATAGAAACTGGAGAAGTTGATAGAACCAACCTGAGGGACAGGCAGTATAACGAAGGCATCAAACCAGAAGCCTTTGAAAGACCGCACGTAGTGAGTGGCTATGGCACGTGCGTCCCACACGAGTTTCCCACATCCGACAACCAGCGACTCCCTCGACACGTACGCCAGCTTGAACTGCAACCACAGATGACACAAATGCATGGCGTCCACGCATGTGCGGAGCACGGTTACTATTGCGGCTAATCCACCGTCCATGTAGAGGCACGGCGATCCACCTCTACCGATTGACAAGGAGTAGAAGAAGAGAGGATCAATGGCCAGGGCCATGCCACGTGCCAGAAGGAACGCGCGGTTCCACCTCTGCACGCGCTTGCTCCGGGGATCAAGAACCGTGCCGAAGCGCCCCGCGGGTAACCTGGATTGGGGACGAGAGGTGGAGCTTTTCTTGAAGGCGGGAGGGTTTTGGATGGGGACGAGAGATGAACCGGCGGAGGCGACCCATTCGGGGGGGTGAGCGTTGTCGCAGCTGGTGGAGTGAAAGACAGGAACACCAACCTGGGTGCAGGCATAACATTCTACGGAGTTGGAAATAGTGCTGTCATCAGCAGTGGTGTCAATGCCATGATCCCCAGCGCCTGGAGTGTCATGATTGCGGCGGAACAGCAGTCCAATCCACCTTTGGAAGGAGAAGTGGAATTTACGCATGGCGGAAAGAGCGGAACCATGGGAGAGAAAGAGAGAAAGACAGAGAGAGGTGGTGAAGGGGAATTGAAGAAGAAAACGGAGAAGAGGAGAGAGTGTTATAGAGGGGAATTGTTTGGAGGGATTATAATGAGGAGATAGAAAGGAAGGAGTAGTCTGTCACGTAGCACATGAAGAGGTGAAGAAGAGGCAGTAACATACGGAACGTGGTGGTGGGGATGGGGCTAATGTGTCTGGTGGTCCACCCCAGCTCCCAAGAAGCTGCACTGACTTGTACAAGTTTTGCAGTTTGGACCACACCACACTCGGTTAACCCATTCTCTAATTTCTATTACCCTCTCCTATTAATTATAATTTCAGCTTAATTTGTTGAAATTGTAGTAACATTACACATCTGCTAGCAAAATAATATCAATAGCTGTAAATTTAATTTATTTAAAATGTACCCAGTAAGATTAGTCCATGTCATGAGTATTTGAAATTGTAGATTCTGAAGTTTTTTTAATTAATTGGTTGATTTTTTAATTTTTTATCAACTGTTTTTTACCAATTTATTTCTTGGGAAAACACTTATTTACTTATTTTTTTCCGAGATCAATTTTTAAAATTCAAAAAAATTAAAAATACATATATTTATCGTACAATATTTGATATTATAATATAATTTATCGTAAAATTAAAAAATTGAACTGATTTTTTCCAATTTTAATATGAAACGGGTTTATCGTACAATATTTGATATTATAATATAATCCAATGACATTCATGGACTAAGAAATTAACATGCTTTCGAGTTGAATTGAATATGTTTATATATAATTTCACTCTTTATTATCAATGAATAATCAAGATTTAAAATAAAATATTTCCATTTTGATTATATCATCTAACTTTTATATTACCATGTATTAATAATAGATAATAAAAATAAAATAAATATGATCTATATATTATATATGTGGACTCAAATATTAGAGAAGAATTAACCTCTCTCACGGAATAAACAAAATTGCTGCGACTAACTTGCTAATTCATGCTTTCCGTTTCATTATTTTCGGTGAAGTTTTGATTGGTTGTGTACGTAGGACCCCATTTACACACTAAATTCCAAAAATTATTGTGTGTATGTAGACAAATTCCAACCATCAACTCTGAATCGAAATATTATATATATATATATATATATATGTTAATTATTTTCTTCTTTTTCATTGCATGTGTCCTTTCATTTTTTTCATGTAGTTATCATGAAATTAAAAATTGATACGTAGAGGTAAGATGAAATGATAAAAATTATTTATATTTTAACTAGAGATTTTAAGTTTTAGTTCTATGTATATAAATAAAATACTTTTAAAATTTGGAAGATAGTGTTTCACTCACTTGAATAAGCTTATTCATCATGAATTGAAATTAGCGTGTTTATAGTTGAAATAAAAAAATTAATGCATGCCATTTAAATTTTTTAAAAAAAAAACTAAAGTATGATAGATATATAACTTCTTTTTTAGTAAAAAAATTGACTTAAATGATTATCTCTACTAATTATTAATGAGGAAATTTCAACGGAAGGCAACATTGGAAAGTTTTTTTTTTTTTTTTTCATTTTTATTGATGAAATCCTCCTGTTTTCATTGTTAGATCTTTTATTTTCATTTCTTTTTTTTTTTTCAAATATGAGAATTACCATGTATTTTTGTTTAATTAAAAAATAATGATCTTTTTCTATCTTTTAAATATTAATTAAAAATTTAATTAACTTGCATAGCATCAATTATGTTTATACATACATTTATTTATTTTTAATTATTATTTAATTAATTTAATTACAAAAAAATATATATAAATATGCATTCAATTAACTTAATTACTAAAGTAAAACTTGGGGTAAGCCTTAATTATTACTAAAAGAAATATGTAATTAATTAATTATTACTATAAAAAAAATATGTAAACTTGTATTTAGTTAACTTAATTAAGATTATTTACTTTGATAAATCTTTGACTAGATATTTTAGTAAAACTTTGGGTAAACATTGGATAAATCTTTGGTAAGGTAAATATTTAGTAAATTTTAAGCAAAATTTAGATAAATTTTTGGTAAATTTCGAGTCAATCTTTAGTAAATTTTGAATAAATCTTATATAACTTTAACTTTTATTAAATTTTTGGTAAACATCTAACAAACTTTGAGTAAACATTTAGTAAATCTTGAGTAATTTCAAATTTTATTAATTTTTTGGTAAATATAGGGTAAATTTTAGGTAAATTTTAGATAAATTATAGATAAACCATATGTAATTTGAAGTTTCATTATTTTTCTAGTAAACATTTGATAAACAATGAATATCGGTATTTTTGTAATATTTTTAGTGATGTCGGTAATTTAAAAAAAAAAACTTTAGCGTCTTTTCCATTTTTAAAAAAAACATTAACCATTTTTGTAAATATCTCATTATTAATTAGGTGTACAATCATTAAAAAAAATGAAATCCTAAGTTTTATGGATCAATACAAAATAAATACATATTACTATTCAATTCCAATGATTTAAAATATAAAAGAGTTTTTTAGAAATTTAATTATGTTGAATTAATTTTAAAAAAATTGAAAATTCTTCCAATGTTAGGAAAAAAGAGAAGTAGCCGTTCAATATCATGGGGAGGCAGCATTTGATTCCCTACTTTTGGAACTTGAGATAATACAAAAGATAGCAAATCAAGTTGTGTTCAAAGGGAAACATCCATCTCAATTATATATGGCGATCTGGATTCTAGTTCCATGTTGCAATCACACATTTGCATTAATGTTATCCAAATCTAACCGAATTTAATTCAGATCGGATTAATGGTTAGGTTACATACGGTTTCATAAAATAATTAAATGGAAAATTAATTAAAAATACATTACAATTTTATTATATGCTATTTTATTTCAATAATTAAAGAAGATGTATTATTGTTTTTTTTTTACTCTATATATATGTATAAGGAGAATTATAATAATCAATAAAAAATCCACATTTATTAAAAGATTCATATCAATAAATATATTTTATATATGAAGTAAATAAATACATATATTTTTTTCATAATTAAATTTGAAAAAACAGTTTATAAATAATTTAAAAATATAAGTTAATTAAATTAAAAAAAAAATCTAAACTTGCTTTTTAAATATCTAATAGCAATCTCCAAGATCCTCAAACAATATAATCATATAGAGGATAAGGTTGGGAGTGCTTATAAAAAACGTAGTCATTAAAAATATGGAGGTAGAAGGCATATCCGCCCTACAATTATCTAAATTTGTCATTTTATTTCTTTTACTTTCTCATCTGCAATTGATTTTTGGTTCATATTATCATTTGCAAAGTTTATAAAATTATGTATGTATGCTACTAATGGTCATATAGCAGACATGATACTATTGATCAAATTAAATATTTTTCATTGTTCCGTGTGTATTATAGGCCATGTATAAATTTTTACAAATAAAAAATGAGCAGTATAAACTAAAAATCAATTACGGATAGCAAGTGGATAAACAAAAATTTAGAGGATAAAATAACAAATTTAGACATTTAAAATGGGCAGGGTATGCCTTATTCTTTATTTGGAAAAATGACTAGAAACCCTACCTAAGAAACCCTCAACAGTGAGGGTTGGCCACTTCAGTTTTTAGTATTTTCTAGCAAATTGCCCCCTTTAGCTGGCTTCATTTGTCTCTAATCTTTGTTTTCCAAGAGTCATGTCTTTTATATTATATTATTATTAATATTATCTCCACATAACAAAAGGAATAATTATGTGAATAAACATTTAATATTTTATTTATTTTTTTCCAATAATAATTGAGAGATTAAAATAATTAGAACATGAATAATTGAAAGATCGATCGACAAAAAATCAAAAAGAGATCAATGATTTTTGTCCCCTTCCACTGATTGGATCATACAATGTTCAAAATAAATAATGATTTGCAGAACCGAAAATATTCCAATCCAAATGCCAATTTGTGTACTTGAAATTATTCTCCGTGGAGATATATAGGTTCGTTTACTTGAGAATTGTTCAATTTCAAAGAAAATGAAAATTTTCATAGAAAATTTGGACAATGTATTTACTTGTTAAATATTGAAAAGTGTTTTTTATTTTTTGAAAATGGAAAATGTGTTTATTTGTTCTAATATAAAATTTATTTTTCATTTTTTTAAATTGAAAATGCATTTACTTGTCATTATATAAAAATTGTTTTACATATCTAAACACATAAAAATATATTCATTAAAATAATTATAACAAATCACTAAAAATTAATTATCAATTAAAATTAGAAATAATAATCTAGTGTTTTGAACATCAAATTGCTGACATTGTTATAATATAAAATTAACAGAGTATTAGCTCAATAATATAAAATAAATCATAAGATATATAATTTCTAGTACGGTAGTTATAATCATTTCAGAATTGGTCTGTAATATTTTCTCGAATAATGCCCATTTGATATTGGGATAGATCTACTCGAATATTATAACAAATTACACTTATACCAGTTTTTTTTATTTATGGTCAGTCCTTCTCATCCATATAATATAAATAATTGATATGTTATATCTTCTATTTCGATGAAATTATACAAGGTACAATATGCAATAGGAATTAATTGTCTTCACAAAGAATAATTTGGTATGGACTTTAAAATTGGAAATCTAACTTTTAGCATACCAAATGTCATTTCTATCACATTGTGCAATAATGAGTGTCTATAATTAAATAACTCATATTTTCTTATCATTCTTCCTCATCCATGAAAATCATTTACATGATGCCTTTCACTTCGATACAATGCTAAAAATCTTGGAATATTTAGATATCTAGCATCTACAACATAATAATAACTTGCAATATAAAAAGTTTATCATTAATTATGAATACTTATCAACTTTTAGCAACTATGTCAAAAATATTACCATATGTAGGAAATAGAAAATCATTTCTTTGTCTCGTTAATGTATCAAGAAACACACGAGTCATTTGTTGTTCCTTCCTAACCATTATATACATATTTGAAAATCATATCATTATAACAAACTGTCATACTGATTTGTGTAACAAGTATTACCTTTCTACCACGAAAAATCTTTTGTTTTGATGCGGGAGACCATATTACTATATGAGTATCATCTATTACACCCATACACTTCTATAAAAAGATATAACAAAAACTAATATCATCCAAAACATTTAAATAAATATCAATATGATTGTAATCAAAATAAATAACATACCTCAAAATATGGATACTATTTTGGATTAGCATGAATCTTTGGTTATACTTAGCCTCTATTTTTCTACTTTATCAAATATATATCAAAAGTTGTTAAAGCTCTAATCACCATTTTTGTCTACTTGTGTACGGTACGAGTTGAATGTTGAACTTTGACAAAAAGCATGACACAATATTGATAACCCCATAGCCAATTCTTCTTCAACACTAATATTTTTATTATCTCTCAATAATCTCATAAGTTTCAATCTATTGCATAAGTTGATAAATACATATGGTGCCATATGAAAACTCTCATAGCATCTAGTTGAATTTTCTAATAATACTTCAATAATGTACTCTTTCCCACTAAGCATAGATGTCCTATAAGGAATCATTTTCATAAAATTCGGTTCATATTCTATAAAATATCTAGCCATCGTTAAATCAATTATACAATCATCATCACTACTAGAACTATCATTCGTTGCCATTAACTTGCATTAAAATTTCAAGTAATAAAAATATAAGTAAAACACATTAATCAAGTATAATACCATCATCATATTAATAAATAACACTTATATTATTTATTATTATGATTATAATAAAAGATAAATAACATTAAATCAACTTATATTAAAAGTATTAAAAATGATAAAATAAAATCATGAATATAAAATTATTAATTTGAATTGATAAAAATAAAATAACATGCAATCCAAATATAACATAGTCAACAAAATAAAGATCCTAAATAGGTTCTTATTACAAAATACTTAAACATAGTTTATAAAATAAAAGTGCTTATCTTTCTAATAATAAATCACTCCAAACTTTCCAACTAATCTTTTCTTCTATGCGCATCAATATGAATATTTTTCTTCAATTTTGATTCTTAAAATTCTCTAGTGCTTTATTGTAGACATCTTTTGGGATATTATCCATTGTCTCCAATATATCCATATATGCTTCTATTGAATATGGATCTGGAACTGCACTTGAAGCTTGATTGGTTTGAGATTTATGCATCTCTGTTTTAGTCAAGTCTATTTCAATTCTAGTCTTAAGAGAGATGTCCACATTTCCAAATAATATCCAATTTTTCCAATTTTGATTCTTTTTTAACACAGACATTACCAAGAGCAAAATCATCTGTAGTTTGTTTTTTTTGGGTTTTCAGCACTAGATTTTTCACCCTCCATTACATGCATGCCTTTGCTAAGAAATTCTTTCTCATTTTGACATTCATCATCTTAATTAGGTGGTAATTGTGTTGAAGCATGGTGAAGATGTCTAATAGCAGTTGACATACTGAAAACATGTGCAAGTAGTTCATAATTTTTACAACCATTTTTTTCAAAGCTCTTGAAGTTTCTATGCTTTTGCATATTAACATATATCTTAAATTAGTTCTATTCAAGTCATAAATTTAACTTTATAAAATTGTTATAAAAATTAAATAAGTGTATTACTGTATAAAATATTTGTCAAACATCTTCCGCACAGCAAACACAATATTGCCGTTTGAGTCATAAGTAACATCCGTATATTCTAGCAATTTAGAAATTTGACGATGCTTTTGATAAAGACGGTTAAACTTTCCCTTCAATTTATCAATACGATATCTTTCTCCACTAGCTAAAAATAATTCATCTCTCATTTATTGCCAATCTATTGATTTAAAGCTTGGTGTTCCATTTAGATCTTTTTTTTATTCTTTTATATAAACTTCTCAAAAATTCAATTTCATTTACATCTGACCATTCTTTTACATCCTCATTCTTTCCTCCCATCTGAAAATGATAATACCAAAAGTAATCATGATACGAGATTGAGCAAACCAAGATATCTCTAATAATAGTAACCTTCTATTATTTTTAGTTTCAATTTTTTTCCATTAATTTTTTTTTTCAGTTTCTACCATGCTTTTCCCATTAATTTTTTTCCATTATTTTTTTTCAGTCTCCCTCACTCATCCTATAATTAAGTTTATTCTAGAATAGAGGAGAAAAAAGTCCTGTTTTATGGTTACATCAACTCAAAATTAGAAAACAAATGTATCAACTTTGCAAACAAACAAGTAGAAAGGAATAAAAAATTCATATATATAAATATACAACTAAACAAACCCAAAACTGTTACACATGTTCTTATTATCAAATGATAAAATCAAGTTAAATTTACAGTATAAATTTCTTTAAACAGATGAGAATTAGCACGGCTAATGCTATGAAATGTGGAAAAGATGCATTGCGTAGACATATATACTATCCATATTTTTATTATCAGATTATCAATTTAAATTAAACTTCTAGTATAAAGCATAGCTCTGAAATGGAAAAAGATGGAAGGAATTGAAGAGGGCAGAAAAAATTCATATAGTATTGATTTCTATAAATACCTTTTGTCTGCTCAACTAGTGACCTGAAGAGGACTTTCGTAATAATGCAACGATAGATATACAGGAGGCAGTCACCAATTAGACAGAGCTAACAACACCGCACGATGGAAGCCCAGCAATAGAGGCACAGTAAAATTCTTTTATAATGAATTAAAGAAAAAAAAAAACCTAACTAAATATCCATACTAGAAAACTCCGTGTTTTCAATAATAAAATTTAATTCAATAAATTATAAAGAAAAAAAACAAAATCTTGTTTTCAACTTTTCTTTTATAATTATGAAAATAGTGAAAATAGGTTTCAATGGATATCTTTATGAAAACACACAAAGTAAATACAAAATTTCATTTTCTGTTTTCATTTTGGAAATTTTTCTAAAAAACTGAAAATTCTCCGCATGTAAACACGGCCATAACTTTTTCTTCTCAACATTTTATTGCATAAATTATGTATCACACACGTAACAAAACTTATCATTTTTTTTTATTGTAGAAAAATTTTTAAATAGATTATTAAATATGGTTTAAAATTAGAGTGTCTTGAGCATGCAATATAGGCACGCAGGTGACGATTGTGTCCTTCCTTTGTACGCGCGCTGTGCACTAGTGCCCCACACGCCCACGCCACCCTACATGCTTGTGTCCGAAGCGATTGTAATTGGTTGCACGGGTTCAAATTTGACTTTTAAATTATGAAATTGAAGTTGGATTTATATAAGAATAAATAATTAAATTTGGATAGAAAAAGATATTTCAAATTGGAATGATATTTTTTTTTGATTGACAATAAATATAAGTTTAAGGTATTAAGATGAGATGCTAAGAACATATATACAAGAATAATTTGAAGATTGCAAGTTTGAATTTTTGTTTAGATATTTTTAGGTGTGGATAAACATTCAAGGGAGTGTTTCGGGAAACACCTCCGAGAACTTTAAGGTTAGAATTATTTTTCTATCTTATATGAGATGGAAAATACAATAAACAATGAGTTTAAATTTAGTTAACTTAAGAGAGAAATAATTTTATTATATTTATAATTTTTTCATATAATGAAGAATTTATTACTTTTCATGTATGTAGATAATTGAAGGTCAAACCACGTAAATTTTGTATGTTTTCTTATTTTCTTGGCTTAAGCCTTTTTATTTGATTTACTTATTATTTATTTTTTTTCCTAACAACACATCCGTGTTGAATTTAATTAACTCAAGAAAGAAATAATTTTATTATATTTATAATTTTCTCATATAATGAAGAATCTATTACTTTTCATGTATGTAGGTAATTAAAGGTCAAATCACATAAATTTTGTATGTTTTCTTATTTTCTTGGCTTGAGCCTTTTTATTTGATTTGCTTATTAGTTATTTTTTTCCTGTGTTCTTGCTTTACGACAGTGCTGCCTTGTGTTTCCTCTTCATCACGCATGTGACGTTGCTGTACGCCCTTGTAATGCATCAAGTTTTTCTAAGGTTTGGTTTTTTGGTGCGATTGAACTTGTATTTTCTTATTCTACTCTAATTATAATTCTTGCCGACCTAGTTAGAATTTTGGGGTTATAAATACTCTTTTATAGTGTTGTAATCAAGCCGAACCAAATATTAATGAGTTCGAGCTCGGTTTGTTTAAATATATCACAGAAGCTTGAGCTTGATTTGAGCTTACATAGTTGAGCTCAAGTTCGGCTCGTTTAAAAATTATTGAGTTCGCGAGCATCTCGAGGTCGGCTCGTAAAAAATTCATTTATTATACTTAACAAACTAAGCTAGAGTTTGACTCGTTAACAAATAAAGACAAAAGTTCGAGTTCGATAACTAAATATAATATAAATGAGTCTTAAACGAATTCTAAACGAGTTTTAAATGAACATGTTCGTCAACTTTTAAATGACCACGTTCACGAACTTTTAAACGAATACATTTGCGAGCCTTAAATAAATATATTTGCGAGCCCTTAAATAAATATGTTCGCGAGCTAATGAACCAAACAATATCAAGCTTGAACTCAGCTTGCAAAGTGATGTGCTCAAATTAAGTACTCGCAAGTGCACGAGCCAATTGTAGAATGGCAAGACACTCCCGAGGTCGATCTCTCAGGACAAACAGTTCGGCTTAACTCCTAACTACCTTAAATTATCAATGGAAACACAATGATACAACTAAACATTCTATTCAATTTTGATGGTGTGAAGATTAAACTAATGAATATTTGAATAAACTTACTATGAGACTAAATAAATTTGATTGAATTACTTATGAGATTTAACTAGGCATTTAGTTCGCACATTAATAGTAATCCCTATCCCCTAATTCCGTTAAGTATAATGAATCAAGATTCCTACGGCGTTCGCCTTAAGTCGCTAACTACCCAAGCTAATGACATAATTAACGTTCACCCCAATTTTTAGGACAAGTTACAGATAATTTGTCTAATAACTCACCCTTAAAATATCAATTCCAAATTAAATGAATGGTGATCAATCATACATTCAACTTAAAACTTCATAAGCATAATTAAAGATGAAAAAAATCAACTATCATTAACAATTAAAGGGGAAGTTCATACATCCTAATGGCTACTAAATACCTAACAAAAACTTAGCCAAGCATGGCTTTTGCCATTGTCAAATTAATTCCAATGTTAAAACTACACAAGCTACAGTAGATAAAATGAGGAGAAAATAGAAATTCAAACTCCCTTGAAACTGATTAGCTTGAACTCTTCTTGGATGGTTGGTCTCCAATCCTCAAAAGCTCCAAGCTTGGCAAATTCAATAGTGAAGAACTCCCAAACATAACCCGCACTGATGAAGCAAGTTGAGATGGCTTCCAATGTCTCTTCCACCACTCAAATCTCCAAGGAAACAATGCTAAGAGTGTAGAGATTTTCGAATCCCTCAAATCAGCCCCCAAGAACCCATTTTATAACCTAAAAAACCTAAGTTGAGTTCTACTCTAATTGTGACTCTTTCCCACTCTCAAAGGTAACAAATAACTACAACTTTTATTCTTAACCAATTAAAATTAGAGTCTTTAAAATGGGCCCAAACTGCTGCATTGTAAAGTTCAAATCGCATAAAACTACAAATTTTCAGAAATCCACACGGTCGTGTAGATCCACACTCCCGTGTCAGAATGCCTTCCGTGTGGATCCACACTCCCATGCTTTAAATCCACACGCCTGTGTGGATCCACACTCCCGTGCCGTGTGGATCCACACTCCCGTGTAGATTTGTTTTCCATCCAAATGCGCT
>CATIWF010043660.1:0-19777 GCA_949630135.1 Balakata baccata
CAAGGAGGTTGATTCCTTCTTCTATGCTTTTAAGGAACATGGTACCTAAAAGGCCACTCAAAAGGCTACAAGGAAAAGGGCAAGACTCTCAATAGGAGGAGAAGGCTCAAGTGCACAAGAGATGCCACCTCCACCACCACCACCACCTCCTCAACTACAACAACTCACTTTGCAAAGTCTTTATGACTTTCAAATGCAATCCTTCAACACTTTGAGGGATATGATGATATTCAAAGTTTGCAAGGGCAACTCAATTTAAATGTTTGTACCCATAGCTTTGAACAAGCCCCACCATTTGAGGGGAGCAAGGTGAAGTGGAAAAAGAAAGTGGTGGAGATAAAGAGGAGGGTAATGATGAAGAAGGAGATGAATAGCTTAGAATTTTTCTCTTACAATTTTTTTGTCCCCACATGTTGTGTAATTTCTTTGCTTCATCAATAAAATGATCTTTTCTTCTCTATATCCTTTAAATATTTCATTTTTTTTTATATTGACAAAGGGGGAAAAAGAAATAACTAAGTAAAAATTTAAAATTTAGATTTCTCAATTATGTTGACTTTTTGACTTTTGCCATTCAATATGTTTTAGACCTTTAAATGATATGAAACTTTCAATACACATTGCTCAATTTGATTATAGAACTATCAATTTGATATTTTTGCCTAGTTTGATTGTTAAAATCAAAAAGGGATAGATTATTAACCTTAGGGTAATTGCTCTCTATTTTGATATTGACAATCAAATTATATGTTACTAACATCTTTGTTAAGTGTTATTTTGATAGTATTCAAAGTTTCAGCACATTTGGTTATTGTTTTCTCATTGAACAACTCAAACATTTCCTGAGACGTGTAACTACGGATCGGGACATGATATTTCCAAACCGGGACACAAGTACAAACTGGGAAATCATATGTCCTGACCAGAAAAATGTTGCCTCTTAATGTTTCAAAGTTCCAGTAGCCAAAGCAGACCAGGACAAGTGATGTCCCAACCGGGACATGATATTTTCAGACCGGGATAAGAAGGTCCCGACCGGGAATGTAGTACAGACTAAGCAAATCTAGTGTCCAGATCGGAAAATAGTGCAGGATGATAATCCAAAAGTTCCAATAGCAAAAGCATATTGGGACATGGTATATCCCGACCTGGACAATTGCAGTCCGAGCGACAAATTCAAAAAGACATGATCGTTGAAGAGGAGACACCACCAAAGTGTATCACATCATTAGAAAGTAAAAAACACTCAAAGTCAAACTGACTTAGGTCCTGACCGGGACTCTTTCGAAGCAAGTAGACCCAAGTTCTCTGCAATGGCATCATCGGACAATTCCTAACCAGGACTCCAGTACTCCCGACCGAAAAAATTGAACAGGAACTAACCGTTGGATATTTCAGTCAACCAGAAGCTGCCACGTATCCAAATTGGGCATTTCCTAACTGGAAAAGCCATATTCCCAACCGGGACCTCTCTCTCTGCAGACGGCATTTAATACACTTATAAGAGAACATTAGAAAGAGTTATGACATCACTTTATAACGGCTAATTGGTAGTTAATCAGTGTAAATATTTCACCAAAATGCCATTTAATAAGAGCCAACTACTTTTACAAGTGCTAAAACTTTTGCAATTTATTTTCTCAATCTCTTCATTAATTGTTTGTGTAAGGGTTCAAATGTTTATCTTGTAATTGGGTAGTGTGAGCTAAATTACACGGAATTGGTTGTTGTATGAGCCATAAAATACAAGAAAAATTTGGGTTAAGTATTAACCTTGGTAAAACATCTAGTTGGAAGTGAGCTAGTTAAAACTCCAAATTGTAATATAAGTGATTAGATTAGTGAATACCTAATCAAAGTTGGGGAGAGGAGTAGGGTTAGTTAATACCCAAACCTCTATAAAATTTGTGTCTCAATTTTCTCAAACTCTTTCTATTATCTTGTGAGTGCAAGAATTTTTTAACTTTCCACCAATTCATCCCCCCCTTCTTAGTGATTGCTTGGGCAACAAATAGAGTCAATCTTCCTATCCATCCTCTCATGCTTGTCTTGAGTAGCAAAGCATGAAATTTTGCAAAGTTTCCTCCAAAGACGGCTTATTGGGTGCATTAAGAGGTTCATTCTTGTTCTGAGGAGGATATGCAGGTGGGTTCTAATTAGAATTTCTCCAGGTGAAGTTGGGATGATTCCTCCCGCCCTAGTTGTATGTATTAGAGTATAGATTTTTCTAATGCCTAGGCTGTAAAAAATTCATCACATTCACTTGTTCCATACTAGCACCTATAAAAGAATTAGAAGGGATGTCCATAGACTCTACAAATTCCACATACCTTATTTGACTAGGTGTCCCTAATATTGGCCAACATCTAAACTTCAGTGATCTGTAAAACCAATTCATTGCCACTAGAAACCTCATGAACAACCATTTTCCTC
Organism: Balakata baccata; assembly: GCA_949630135.1. Lineage (NCBI taxonomy): Eukaryota > Viridiplantae > Streptophyta > Magnoliopsida > Malpighiales > Euphorbiaceae > Balakata > Balakata baccata. The sequence continues at coordinate 2,434 of CATIWF010043660.1, forward strand.
CCCCTCACACTCTTTTGTTGGGAATTAGCTTCCAACATCTCAAAGATTTCATAGACCTCTTCCGCTACCTTTTCTCCCATAGCTCCCCTAGCTGCATTATCTACCATACATTGATATTCCTGAGATAAGCCATCATAGAAAAGTTAATTTGTCAAAGGCAAGGAATAGTTGTAGTGGGGGCATTGGAGTATAAGCATTTTAAACTGGTCCTATACTTTATGGAATGACTTAGTCTCTTTCGGAAAGAAGTTACTAATTTCAGTCCTCAATTCCCTAGTTTTCTGATGAGAGTAGAATTTGTTCATAAATCTTTGGTATACCTCATCCTAAAACCTCAAAAATTAGGAGGGAGAGTCATAATCCATGCTTTGGCTCTATCTTTCAGAGTGGAAGGGAAGCATTTCATCCTTAATTGATTTTCATTCAGTCCATTCAAAGGGAATGTACTAACCGTGGCATAGAATTCTTTTATGAACGTGAGTGGATCGTCATTTGGAAGCCCATACAATGAAGGAAGCATGTTGAGATGAATATTTTTAAGTTCACAATTTCTTGCTCCTTCTCTAAGAACTATATAAGAAGTATTATTACCAATGATCGATCTGACATAATCCTTCATGGTAAGCTGCCTATGTGCAGCTGTTGCTAGTTGTGTGGGTGCTCTTGGTGGAATTTGATTTTCAGGTGGATCACCATCATTTCTGGTATTTGATCAACCTCTTCCTCAAACTCCAACTCAGGTTGTCTTGGTAGTTCTTGTTTTTTTTTTTTGAAAGATTAATTTTTAGACCTCTGATCTCAAATTATACTATCTTTGAGTGGATGATTTACTTGAAGAGTTGACGAAGAGAACAAGTCTACCGAAGAATCTAAGGACAAACCTTAGGATTGATGATATATTCATGATATTTGTTTTGTTTTTGGTTATGTACCATGAGATTGGATATAGTTACATTTGTATATGTCTTGTGCATGAAAAATATGTAAATTTATAACTCTTCATATCTTGTAAATTTTTTTTTTGTAAAGCTTTAGCTAGTGAAAGCCATTACTTTTTATTTTGCTTAAGATATGAAAGTTTTTATTTAAGCATGTATGGATATTTTATTTTATTTTTTATCAAATTATCATGGCTATGATGCACAAACATGTTTTCAATTGATCGTGTTTTGAAACTCATGCATGGTAATATCCTCTAATTAGAGGAAGTTCTAATTATATTGAATGCATTACACTTAGCTTAACCGTGATAGGTTTAATTCATAATCAAGTTTCCGCCTAGCTGAAATTGGGACATTGAGATTTTCAATTATGTGTTACCATGTTAGCGGTTACATATGTAATACATTCTTGTTTTCAGAATACAGAAATAAGGTACTCTTTGGCTTGGCTATTAACAGTTTAGTTGATAGTTAATAGCTGATTTATTTTTGTGTTTGATATAATTGATTGAGTTGTTACTGTTAGAATAAAAAATTAACAATAGAGACATTATTTATATAATATAAAATATATTCTTTATAACATTTGAATAAATAAAAAAATAAAATGATTAGTTTTTACAATTATTTATAATAATAATAATTATTATAAATATAAATTTTCAATACTTTATATTATATACTTTATAAATACAATTAATTAATTTAATATATTTTAATATAATTTTTTTTATATAATAGAAAAAGGTAGGTTAAATGGTAGAATATAAATATTAATTAGTGATAATAAATATTAAATAAAAAATAATGTCATTATTTTTTAAAAAGATAGTTTTGTTTTTTATTATAAAAATTGTAACTTTTTAAAAAAGCTATAAAATAGAGTTTTGTCAAACAGCTACTTTTTAGGCTTCAAACAGCTAACGGTTGCTATTTAAAATGTTTTATCAAACACCTTAGTAGCTGTTGGGTAGGGGTGAGCAAAAACAAACTGAAACCAAATTAAATCATATTGAATTCGGTCTAATCGATTTGATTTATTCAGTTTTCGGTTTATTCGATTTTCGATTTATTCGGTTCGGTTATTTTAAAAAACTTCAGTTTATTCGGTTAGATTGAAAATATTGAAAAACTGATTAAACCAAACCGATCAAACTTTTTTATACATATATATTTTTTATAAATTTTATAGTAATTAATTCTAATTTTTATATAAAATAAAATAAATTATTGTTTATAATTATTAGTTTTGCTATATGATTGTTGATAAAATCATAAATTATATTCTAATTTATATTAACTAACCATAATTTTAAGATAATTAATAAAATTATGATAATTGATTTTAATTTATGGTAATTTATAAAGTTATGATAGTTAATTTAATTTATATTAATTAATAAAATTGTTATGATTGATTTTAATTTTTTTATAATTGATAAAATATGGTAATAATTATAATTTATATTAATTAATAAATTAATTAAACCGAACCAAATCAAACTAGAATAATTCGATTCGGTTCGATTTTTCTAAATATGTATCGGTTTTTAGATCGAATTGATACACACTCCTATTGTTGGGTATCAAACAGCTAACAATTGGTTAAAAAAATTAAACCAAACATTCCCTAATTGACAATAAATTAAGCATATCGCTTTTCATTCATTTATTTTCTTTTGATAAATTTTTTGGTCCAATTTTTCACAGTTTTGATAATTTGATTTTTTTTTTTATAATAAGATTTATGAGTTATGACTTTTTTTTTTTCCTTTAACTTCACTGATTTTCCATTTTTCAAGAGAAAAAAATGGGTAAGTATAAAAAATAATTACTTATTGTTTTATGTTTTCGTAATTTTAAATATGAGATTTTTTTAGGTTAAAAAATATTTTTGTGGTTTATATCATTAGTAAATATAAGTTTTTTTTTGCCATAATAATGTTAAAATATGTTAAATTGGTATTGATATGCAACGAAATAAACCCCGGTTGAACATACTTGAAATTGCAAAGCATTATATTTCTAATATTATTATGGCTAAAAAAGTTAAATTTACTAAAGATATAAACTACAATAATTTTTTTTACTACAAAAGGAACATGTTCTAACATAAATAGGATTGGGGTGCTTGTGGATTACTTGGTGCGAGTTATACATAACATTTAATAAAATTCATAATTTGTTGATTAAAAAAATTTTCATTTAATCTAAACTAGAATTACAGATTAAATTGAATCGATTTGCAATTTAATTTATATATTTTTTACTTTTATTTAATAATAATATCTCAAAAACTTTAGTTCACTACTTAAACTATTTAATATCACGTCAAATTATGAAAAATGCAATACAAATTCTCTAAAAAAATGCGATAACAAATTATTAAATTACTCTATTGAAAATAAAGAATTTATAGTACCAAGAATTTAACATAAAAGGTAGCTGCTATAGGGTATACGTGTTCTTAAAATGAGAAGCTTATATACTTAGGGTTTTTAATTTTAAATTACTATTTATAGTAAATAAAATTTTATATGTTTAGGACTTTTTAATTTTTAATTAGTTTTTAAAATATTTTAAATTTTACATGGGATATGTTTTTTAGATAATATGAAGTACATTACACTACTATATTAGAATGAAAATTATTAATGACATTAACTATGTTGTTTGATAAATTCAACTATAATTATTTATATGATTTTTTTTATCAATCATCTAATAATATAATTAAGAAAAAGAATATATATAATTGCTAAGAAATTAGATTATAAACTGATTGTAGTTGTAGTTAAATTAATTTAATTAACATAAAATAATAATTAATATTAGTTAAAAATAGTTTCAATAGTTAATAAGAAATTAAAAAATAAAATATATGTAGTTGAATTAGACATATATAAATTGCATATTACAATTATTTTGATAACAAATTATTTAATATAAATTAAAATAAATTACGAAAGATATTGATTTATAATACAATGATACCGTTATTATAAATTAAATTACTTTATAATAGATGACACTTAAATTAGTTTACCAAATTATATATTTATATATTATTTAGATTTAATATAATAAAATTAAAATAAATGTTAAAAAATATAATTTATAATAAAAGAAATTAGAGTAAAAAAAATGAAATATATATATATATATATCGTGTGAATTATTGATTAGTTTGCTAATTGAAATATAAAAAATTTAAATTAATTTATAAAACACATTTGGAAAAAAATACAAAAAAAGTCTACCCTATTATACTTTTAAAACAACAGTTTAATTGTCAATTTATGAATATAATTTGTATATTTTTTCAAAAATACTGTGATTTTTCTTTTTTGGAAAAAAAAGTTAAAAGGAAAAAAAAAAAAAAAAAGAAATTGTCAAAACTCGGTATAAAACCAAAATATAAATGCCAGAGGGTTACGTGTCAACAATTTGTATGGAGTAGGTAATACGCAAGGTTGCTATCAGCTTTCAATTGGAAAAACCATATCCTGATAGTCTGAAGAATTTGCAGTCTCAAAGCCATCTCCCCAAAATGACTATCGCCATTAAAATTGACGAAGCTCAGTTTCCAAAAGATCGATTCCGCCAGGACAACAACATTGGACGGATCCTCAATGAAATAGCCAAATTCGCCGTCGATTCTACTGTCACCGGCTCTCTCAAAGCCATTAATACCGGTTCGTTCTGTGTCTCTCTCTTTGAATTACTTTTTTAAACCGATTGTTAGGTAAGTATAATTCTAAGATGTTGCTAACTACTTGCTTTCCATGTGAATATGTGAGTTTAGGACATTCTTCCTGGCAGAATTATTACTTTTAATTGCTAAAATTCATAAGCGAACAATTTCAATTGGGTGTCAATAAGCGAATCTGTGAACTTTGAGAAAGAATTCATACTTTTCCCTAAATTATGAAACTTGCCTGTATTGCTTTTGCTTCTTACCTGGTGCATTAATCATATCTTGAAAACTATGTATTCGGTTTTAATTCCTATACTGCTGTATTCTCTGACTTCTATGGTGGCCTCGAGAGATGTCTTTGCGCGTAAGAGTGATGTGAATGCAAACATTTTTTCACTGGATTAATTAATTATATATTCCTATCCTGTGAGTTAATTATATATTCCTATTCCCCAAAATGATGTTTGCCTGCACCATCATGACTAAGTTGGAGTTGTTTTCACTTTCAAGAACCAAGAAAGTTGCTTCAACGAGCGCAGTTTCACCCCTTTTTTAATTAAAAAGAAAGTTTTGTATTACTTTCAAGAATCAGTAAAAATCTTTTTCTTTTTACTTGGTCTCTCCTGTGCAACCATGTTTTTCCGAGTAGTTAGTTTTTTGGAAAGAGATGATATATAATCCTAGAATTAATCAGTTTCTGAAGAGAATTAAACTGGGGGAAAGTTTTTTTGTTTATGTACCTTCATTTTATTAAAGATTTTTTGTTTTTAGGTAGCATATGCTTTGTGTTACCATGTTAGAATTCTATTGAGGGTTAATTGTGCATTTGCCTGTTAAGGCAAGCTTCATGCGACTTGAATATTTCATCACCCAAACTAATTCAATGACATCGCTCTAACCATAAAATTTTCTTGGATGTTAAAAGGAAGAAAGCTGGAAATTGAGAGATATTTGCTGGTTGATATTGACGATAGCCTATTTATACTAGCAAAAGCTCATATGTTTACTACTTAATCCACCTAAAGGTACATGTGTTACCTCGACTTTGGAAATAGAATCACCATCTAAAAGTCACTACTTTTTTACTGTCAAAATGTCTTGTTCAAAAGAGATTTTTATGCAGGAAAATCACGAATAGCAAGCAATAATTCTGATACCCTAGAGCATAAAGCAACCGAATCATACTTCAAAATTGTTTGAATTTTGAACTAGCCTCTGCCAAATATGGAATGTGCTTAGTTGTTTGTTAGATGTTGATGACTATTGCTTTTCTATGTGGATGAGATCTAATAGCTCATCTTTGTTCACATTCATTCTAGTTTTCACATTATTAATGTGGTCAACTGTGCACTCCTCATTTTACCATTTTATCATTCCTCAATTCGGTTTCCGTCATTTTTGAACACTGTAGGTCCAAGAAGGCTTTATAAGATTGTTCAAGAGAGATTGAAAAATCCATCAACTTCAATCCCCTTAAATAACTGCAAGAAAACTGAAGAGGTTAAATTAGGTGAGAGGATGCAAATAAAAATAGAAGAAATGCTGGAAGACATGGGACAATTAAAGCTGCAAAATGAGACATCAGCCAAATGTATCAAGGGAAAAGTGCCTATAGAGAGGGAACCAAATGAAGGCAGCAAAAGTTCATATGTTTTGAAACCTGAAAAGAAGAGAATTTTTATTCGTTCTCGGCTGTAAAGTGTAGATGGTTTTAATGGCCTCAGTGCCTTGACCTTACAATGGTCAAAATAACAGTATTATATAGCTTGAAATGTTATTCTGGATAAAATTGCAATTAAATATGCTTTGTAGTGGTATTAATGTATGAAACCCATAGTTTTTCCTGTATTTTGGTGTGGGATTTCCTTTAAAGCTTCCTTTCTGAGTTTTCAGGTCCAAAGACTCCCGAAGTTTTCTGAGATTACCTTAAAATGGTGATAGCTTATTATTTTGAGCAGGGTCATGATTCCAGAAGAGTTTCGGGGATAGGATAGACAAATGAGGTCAGGATGTTGCTCAACAGGTGAAGACCAACCAGGCTGACTAATAACTTGAACTCAATAGGGGGGTCGATTTTACAGTAGCAGCAATTTATGTTGAAGTCTAAAAGTATAATCTTTAAATTCATTTCTTAGTTATATATTCGACATGATTTTCAAATTTATAGAGTTAAAAAAAATGCAGAAAAAGGCATTTAATGTTAGTGCTATTGCTATTGAAATATCAATTTGGAATTGCTGGTAACAGGATTATAATTTTTTCACTTGGTTGATTGATTTTTTTAAAAAAATTTTTATAGGCTAAACTATTTTTTTTTTTAAAATAGACTAAATTGTTAAAAATACACAGAATTTTTAATCTTTACTTTCAATTTTTTAAATTAAATGAATAAATTTTTATTATTTTATCAATTTAGATATTTGGTCAATTATGTACAAGGAAATTCTAATGTGTTTGTAATTTATGTACAAGGAAATTCTAATGTGTTTATAATTTTTGGGAGTGAATTTTACCGACAGTATTTCAACTATGTAAATTATAATAATTTAGTATATCAAATATTATTTGTAATATAAAATTATCTCAATTTTTATTTTATAACTAAAATAATTTTTTAAAAACTGAATTATTACCATTTATATAACTGGAGTACTGTTTGTGAAATTCACCTGACCCGCTTTTTTGGTAATAATATTTATTTGCTGATTAAGCAATTGATATTATTGCTATTGAAATATTATTATTATTTTACCTATAAAGCATTGATGAGTTGACTATTTCAGATCAATTCTTTGATGTCAAATTGATCAAAACGTCAAAAATAATAAAATTTTAAAAGTTAATTCATTTAACTGTAAAAAATTAAAAATATTATTATTTTTGATATAAATGTGAGTTTTTAACTTTTTTTTATAATCTTTTCAAAAAATAAAAACCTTTTTTATAAACTATATATATTTTTTAAAGTTTATTTTAAAAAAATTATTATTTATCTCGTATAGTTTAATATAATATATTAGTATTTCTGATATTTAAAAATTATATAATTTGCCATCTGGTTTGATATAATACACTAATACCTTTTGAAATTTAAAAATTATACGTAATTTGATATAATATACTAGTAAGAAAGAATGTTCTCTTTATTCAAGAATATTAGTACAATAAATTAAACTTGAAGGGATACTAATATAATATGTCAAAATTTTAAAAGATAAATAGTATAATTTTTAAATTTTATGAAGTACTAGTGTAGTAGATCAAATTATAGAAAGCAAATCGTATAATTTTTAAATTATATGAGATATTAATGTATTATATTAAATTTAAAATTTTGTTGAACAAAAAAAAATTACACATGGAGAAAAAAAAAAGTGGTGTAGTTTAGCAAAAGGTGCCATCTAGACTAGAAGTGATAACAAAGATAAGGCTAATTCAGTAATTTAGCAGAAGTATTTCACTACATTTCCATTCGGTGTTGTTTCTCTCAATTCTCCAAAAGTGCCGAAGTTTCCCTCAGCTTCCGCTCTCTATTCTATACTAGACGACCATGGCAGCATGGACAGCGGCGGCCCGTCAAGCCGCAAATCTTTCTCGGCTTTCCTCTCCGAGAGTTGCATCAACTCCTCAACCCACTTCTCTCATTCATCGGCGGGGTCTCGCCGGCGGTGGCGGTAAGTTTTTTGCTTCACTATCTTACATTTTAGATCTATTTTCTCCATATAAATTGGCGAATAGTTGTGCTCATAAATAATATTTTCTTTTCTGGAATCATACTGAATAATCCTGCAGACCCAAAGTGCTTGTTTTTAATTTTATTTTCAAAATATCAAGCAATCAAATTGATATATGCATTGGATGATTTTGATGCAATTGCCGATGCAAAAAGGGGGAAAAAGATTTTCATGTGTTGAGGTTTGTTGAGTAGTTTTGTATGTTTGATTACGTATTTCAGATCATCATGGACCTCCCAGGGTGAACTTCTGGCAGGACCCTCTAAGCCCGTCTAAATGGAAAGAAGAACATGTGAGTTTTTATCTGCCTAGTTTGAGGTTTTGCTTTCTTACGATTATTCAGCCTCTGATTATTTTATTTATTTTATTATATATTTTATTATAGTTTTATTAGAAATTAATAAAATTCAAATTTAATTTTTTTTTTTTTGTAATGGAAACAAATTTTCATCCCTTATTTAATTTGAATTTCAACATCTAAAATTTCAACATTTAACATAAAATATCCAAAATGAATTCCAATGACAATTTTTTACTCTATCTGATAAATAATATGACCTAAGTTAAATAGAATCTCCAGTGTCCTGCTTCTGCTTAAAGAATCAAATATAAAACTTCATACACCTTAAAGTTCATAGGATAGGGCAAAAAGAGAATGTTTTGAGGTCCTTGTTATACTCATTATGCCTGTTAACTTTGGTTCAATTCTATCAAGGTATTCATTTGATTTGCAAATGAATTCCCTTGTTTGGTATAATTTATACAAGAAATGGAATTCGTTTTGAATGAAACGAATTTTAGGTTAGTTTGAATAAGAAATTGAATTCTAAATGTCATTTTCTCGATGCTATATATATATATATATATATAGTTTTTTTTTTGAAAGTAAATGTAAATGGATAATCTTGTCATGTAAAAAATAAGGCCTCTTAAATTTGAGATTCATTTGTAAATTCTATTAATATTTATGGAATTTGGTTTAGTTAGGATCAATTCCACGGAAGTGAGTTGTAGAAATTCCAAATGAATTATTTTTCAAACCAAACATACAAAATTTTGATTTATAAATAAATTTCACAAAATTTTGTATAATTCATTTATATCATACCCTCAGATTGTGTTTAACCTTGCAATTATGGAAATATTTTCACTTATTTCTTTGATACATCCAGTAATCCTGTGACTAGACTTTGTATTGTGTTATAACTGTTATTATTTGGTTCGCTTGTTATTCCTATTTGAATTTCCTTGAGTGTTACAAATGTCTAAGTTCGACCTTTGTGTTCTAATTAGTAAATAAACCATGTGGTTGTAGATTACAATAATTACATAAAATAAAGATGTTATATAATTATTGAAAAGTCCAGTACTAGGGGATGTAGTTTGGTCCATAACTGTCTTTTCTCCATTTGCTGAGATACCAATGTGTGAAACTGCATTGTTTTTATTTGTTGGGGATATTACAGTTGACATGAATTTTGAGGTGTATTCTGACACAATAAGAGATGCAGTGTGTGAATTCATTTATTTAGCTCTGAGATGAATCCAGGTTTCTATCTGCAGAGTAACAGTTAGAGGAGAAGTTGTAAAATCAGAAATTTCAATTGGCATACATAAATATCTTTAAGATTTTGAAATTCTTACTGCTGCTTTTGTCTTGTTTGTATGCATGATTATGTTTATTCAATCTAATCAAGTGTTACCCATGATTTTATTCTTCCCTGCAGTTTGTTATTCTCTCATTAACTGGATGGGGATTACTTTTCTATGGAGGTTACAAGTTATTTACTAAAGGCAAGAATGACAAGAAGGAAGAGGTATATGAATTTATAGGCTTTAATACCATTCTTCTTTTTATCTCTTTTTTATTTCCCCTCCAAATGCTGTCGAACATGTCAAATATTTTCCTGCCTGAATTTGTATGCTAAGCTGAAAAGCCTTCATGCCAATTTTATTCAGTCAGCAAACAAATACTTTCATCATTGCGTCTTATGCAGTAAAACACTTTTTTCCGGATGGATCTTTAAAACCTACTTTTGAAGCAACTTCAGGCCATATTACACTAACTACAATCCTTGTTTTCTTTTGCAGAAGGTTGGAGAATCAGCACACTGAGTTTGGAACATCCCAAATAGGTAGAAGTAGATTTGAGATACGGATCTTTTTGTTATGCTGTTAGACCCTCCAGTTTTGGAAAGTTTTTAGTTGTACGTGATCCCTGTATGAATGATGAATATTGGCTTTTCCTTGCTGCTCTTTGCATACTTTGTTGTATCCAGTACTTTTTGCTTAAATTCTAAATAATAAGAAAGTCATTTTCTGATATAAATGGTGTTAACTGCTCACTCGGGAAGGAATATGCTACTTATGGGTCTTGGATCTTTAACCGGCTATATTGACTGTTCATTGCTGTATCTTCTCCCTTGTACTGCTCCATGAACCCGCAATTCAACAAAAGAAAAGGCTTATGCCCAAATAAATGTTCAAATGAACCTGCAATTCAGGCTTTTGTTTCGCCAATTTGCCATTTGTACCTTCGTCTATTCAGAAATTCTCAAGCCTGATCACATTATTCCAGGAATGCTATGGTGCGTAGATGGATCCTTTCAGATTTCAATATTGTTCGACTTTGTTCACCTTTTTGCGGCAACCTTGTTTGTTCAATATGCATGTGCTTGCTATTTTCTGGATTCAACAAGCTATATATATATATATATATATATATATATAGTTGAGCGAATTAAAAATTGCTGACGATGAATATTGTTGGTATTGCACAATGTTTAAACGGCAAAGTCGAAAACTGTAAAAATTAAGCCCTCAAAAAAAATTTCATACCGATATACACTTTAGCCATTCCATAATTTTTTATTATACACAATTCAAAATAATTTCTAGTTTTGTCGTATAAGATCATAAAAAACTCAAACTTAGAGAGGAAAATTATAAAAGATGTTCATGTGATGTACAGACTCCAAAGCGATGGTACAGAATACAACATTGCTAAAATTTAGAAAACTATTGCAAAAATTTAGAAAACTATCGCAGATCTAACTTGGTCATTCATATTCTCTCACATGATGATAGCTATGTCGACTGTATTCTGTGTTGGCAACGGCAATGTCCATCCAAATGACATGTTCTTCAAAATGGACAAGAACTAGGACGGCTTATATGTAATAATCATCTGGGAGAACAAGAAGAGAAAATTTCATGTAAGAAGACATAGCAAAAACATTGTCTGAACACCATAGGTCCCAGTGTCCCACTTTGTCACCATCAAGGAGTGAAATGATAATAAAGCTTGAAAACAACTCGGTTCTTCAGTTTGATAATAATTTAGTAAAAAACTTGACCAACCGATGCAGTTTGGAGCCCCGGACAGGCCCTTGTGGGACAGTGGCTACCTCCTCAGGGCTCCAACACAAAAATGACCCGAAATTGCAGCTCATAGAGTTTTTATTACAGACCTGGACACTACATTTATGAGGTCCTATTCTGCATCTTTTTTTCTCAAGGTGTCACTCTGCGTCTTTTATTTCTGCTTCAACATCAACTACTGCCGAAGAAGAATCCTTTCCTGCTGAAGTCACGGGTAATTATTTGAATTTATGAATCATCCAACATGGAAACTAATATGGAATAGGGAATTTCAAATATCAAAGCAGAAATATGTGCATGCATATTTGGAGTTAAAACTCACACCTAAATAAGAAATGAATCTAGTTGTAAAAACAGCTTTCAGAATAAGAAAAAAAAATCAGGAGACACATGGAAAGTACTGTACATAATTCAATTCACATGATACATCATAAAAGAAGAAAAAGGCTGACAGAGATTGCACAGCGAACCTTTCTTGGAACCAAAGGAGAAATCATTCGATGTTTGTTTAAATGTGCTAGAACTATTGGAGAACTTCACAGAATCTTGCACGAACTCATCACCCACCACTGAAATCCAAGGGAAATTCATAAAACACAGAATGACAAAGATGTAACGGATATAAGCACAATGTTTACCATTAATCAAGGAGACATCTCAAGGATATAGAAGATTGACTTGCCATTATTAAAACAATATCATGCATAATTAATTGATAACCATCAGTAAATGCATAAGATACCTAAAAAAGGAAGAACACCTGATAATTAAAAAATATTAATAATAATAATTTAATAAAATATTTTAATATTTTAATAAAATAGAAAATAATTGTTATTTTGTTATTTTAATAAAATAGAAAATAATTTTTATTCTTAATTCTAATTATTAGTTATTAGAATTCTTAATTTTTAATATATCTAATTATTAATATAATAATGAATAATCAATTATAACAAGAGAAGGGGGGATAATAATAGAGAAAAGATTATACAAGGTTATACAAAGTTATGTATGTATATGAATTACACACCCCCCCCCGGCGCTATTTCATTAAGTAAATTGCGTTTGATTAAGGCGAAGTTCCATAAAAACACCCGCCTTCCTAGTCAGACGGACAGTGCTTTCAAAAGCCACCCACTATGAAGATTTCATGTCTGTTAAGATTAGGGGTGTAAATGAGTCAAGCTACTCGTGAACTCGACTAGTAAAATACTCAAATTCAACTCGGAGTTAATTGAGTCGAGCTCGAGTAGTTTGTCGAGTCGAGCTCAAATATCATAATACTCGACTCGTGAAGCTCATGAGCTTAATCGAGTATCTTTTTTTTTATTTATTATTTATTAAATTACTTTTATGTCCTTAGCATTTTAATATATTCAAGTTTAATTGAATCGAGTTAATTTGAGTCAATTTCGAATCGAGTACACAATTTATTAATTTTTTCAGTTGATTTGAGCTTTATTGAATCCAGCTCGAGTAGGTCGAATATTTTTCGAGTCGAGTTTCGAACAATTGAAAAGAAGCTCAATCGAGTTCGAGTCAAGTTCGAGTTTTTTAATTGAGTCGAGCTTGAACTTGACACTGTATCAACTCGACTCGATTACACTCCTAGTTAAAATACTAACATTTTATGATTTTCTTATGGGTATGAGGTATCATCAAAATTTTACAAAGTATACTAACAAAGAGAAACTTTTGCTTTTATTTGAGGAAAAAAAAAAAGGAAAAAAGCGAAGATAAGAAAGAACCACCATGTTATTGTTGAAGTGTTGAAAATGATTACTGATATAATATCAGAACCAAACAAAAAAACAAACAAAAACACTGTAAATTCTGAAATCAAAATAAGGTCATCCAACGTTACATGATATCCCACGTAACTCAAAACATCAAACTTGCAGTTTCTGGCCAAACATAAGAATGGCAGCAATGATTTCAAATTGGGTGCTTGAAATAGAATCAGTTTACAATCTCAAAAGAAAGCGTTTGTCATCAAGAACTATGAAACTTCAGTGAAATTGAAGAATCAGCAACAAGAGCTATGCAATAGCTGGAAAGATATTTAGAAAATATTAAGAAATCTATGAATATGACTAAATACAGAAAACCCATATAGTTTATTCTGAATTCTCACTAACTGGTTTATAAAGTTGAATAATAATAGTATTATACTCCAATTTATAAGTAATTCCTAGACTGAAATATTATACTGCAAGACTTGGATTCACCTGAAAATGGTTGGCTGCAAAAGGGACACAGCTGCAATTCATCATTTAGAGTTGATCTGCAAAAGGTAAAAGTACAATCCAAGTTGAATGACTTACAACGCAAATGTCAAGTCATAAAAGTGTCTACAAGTTCAACTAGAATCCCTGAAGTCCTTACTTGAAAATTTGAAAATCATTTCCACAATTTGGGCACTGCACATACACCATAAAGCAAGAGCAAATCAATTATGAAAGTGAAAAAAGAAAAAAGAAATATTATAAACGCCCAATGTTTTTTAAGGCCACCTGTGGGAAATTTTCTTCTTACACCACAAAGATAGACACAAACACAAAAGTACTTGCATGCAAATGACAGATTCTAAGTAGCAGTAAACAATACTTAAGAACAAAGTAATATACGTGAATAGAAAAGGTTAAGAAGACTCACAGTGCCTTGAAGTATATCCTGTCCTGCCCACCAGAGGAAAGCTCCCAAACCAACAATTGGGATTAGTACTGCCAGGAGCTGAAAGAAAGCAACAATTAATTAGATGTAAAAAGTTATTTTCATCTAATTGGCAGATGTCGAGCATTCAAAATGGTTTCACCATTTAAACAACTAAAAAAGAAGCAGTTGTATTGACAACTACTGGGACATACATCGAAGTTTGTGTACAACAACATGAGCTACATGAAAATTTAGTTGACAGCATAGTGGCAAAGCAAACGCAGATATTGTTTGCTGAAGACAGTTGGAACGAATAGAAAAGCATGCAAGAAAAGGAACATTACACATGAACTATTTAAAATCTAAACACTGAACAAGCATAGGAAGATCAAGAACAACTACTTAATTCTGTCGTAAGATAAAAAAAAAACCACAAACCATATAAGAGCAACTCTGCATGCTCCAAACACATAGTGCAATGTCCGTGTCAACTAATGCATCTTATGAGAAAATGTTGCGACAAGGACCGGAATAGACTACAAAAAAATCAAAGAGAAGTTGAAACAGAAGCACGTAAGGTTTTATATCATTAATTCAAAATACCTATGTCCATGGCAGAGGCAAGGAGAGTGCTAGTATTCACATTAGATAGAAAAATTCTTAGGTCGACTCAATGTGATCTACAGAATAATCTAATCATTTATTACATGCATTTAATAGTTTTATTTTTATTGGTTGATATGAATGTAACATTCATACATGTAAATAAATGATTGAATTAGCCTATAAATTCCATGGTAGACTGAGCCTACCACAAATTTCTCCATTAGATATAACTTGTCTTTAACCTATCAACTCCATGGCCCTGAAAAACCCTCAACTCAAACACCAAAAAGATTACAAATCTTATGGGTATCTCCTTCATTTAACCCCTACAACTTTAGAACTCACAGGTATTACGGTTTCTCCTTATTCAGACGCTACTGGGATATATCGGACTTATTTAACACTGAGGTGACTATGAGGATAATAACTAGAGCTTCAATAATTAAAAAATTAAAACTAAATCCGTATCAGAATTGTTTAGTCAATTAGTCATTCCTACGCTGTCTTTGTTTATAATGCCAAGAGACAGTAATGAAAAAAATAAAAAATAAATAACAAAATCATTTTCTGAAGCAGAAAAAAAGAAGAAAAAAGAATGGCAAGGAGAGGCAATACCCAAATAGAAATAAGAACATCCAAAACCCAGCCAATAGCGTCAAAAACCCAACCAAGCTGCCCAGTCACGGAGAGATAAGTCAGCCCAATAGCCAAAGCAGCATTGCCTAGAAGCCTAATAGTGCCATTACTATCTTTTCCTCCACCGCCACCACCATTAAACCCAAACCCCTGATTAAACCTCACCAAGACCACCCTCCTCTTCCTCTTCCGCCTCTCATCTTTCACCAAAATTCCACTCCGTTTTTCCCTATATGCTCTCAATTTGAACCTCTTTGGACTAAATGAAGCAATCTTTGAACTCGGTAGAGACGGGCAACTAACGGGTTTCTTGCATATATCATTAGGGAAAGTCTGTAAGGGCGAGAAAAAGAGGGAGATTTGCAGGAGAGTCATCATTGCAGAATTGAAGAAATTGGCAAAATCTATAACACTGGATTTGGATAGTGTATGACGTGTAGCGTTGATTTCATAGTTCAAATCAGCTAAGCAGAATCAGCAAGCAAGAGGTTAGTTAGTACTTTGCAGATGTACCTATTTTCCAGCTGTAGCTCTGGTCCTCTGGATATTGCGCCTTCATGTCAACCAATGGGTGAGTGCCGCATTTCATCAGTATTACCTGGTTAGACCATTTCGCCCTTCATCATCCAGTGGGTCCCGACTTGAATTAAGAAAAGAAATTGCTTTTTCTTCCACAAGAAAAAAAATTTGTATACTCCTAGCAGAAATACTATTTGACTCAAAATTTTTTGGTTTCAATTTTTAACTAATTTATATTAAAATATTTATGTTTTATATATCTATTTATTTATATTAATCCAATTTAAAAAAATTAAAACTAAAAGAATATAAACAAATAACATTTTTTTTATTGATAATTCAATAAATAATACTACAAATAATTTTTTTGCCTACTCGCTTTATGATTTTTTTAATGGATTTTTTATAACAAAAAGTGGATTAAAAAGTAAGAAGATATTTTTTAAATTATATCTTTTAGAGAATATCTCAATATCCAAAAAAGAGTGACAATTTTGTATCTCTCGACTTTTCTGTTCCATATTCTTCCCATTATTCCTAATTTGGCATGAAAAAATCATCCAATTTTACAAAATTTTCATCAATACTCATTAATGGAGACTACTAGTACACAACAAAACCCATAAATGAATAAATACAAGTGTTATGAATTTTGCCAATCAAAATACATGAAGCTATATTGTTTTCAAAAGTTCATTAGACAAAACCATTACTTCCATGGGACTTCATACGTGGAAAATAGGCAGCGTATACTTCTGCTATGCAGGACCCAAAACTGTTCTGTGCCTGTCATCGTTCCATAATAGCTTGAGAAAATTTAGGGGGACTGGAGTCACTAGATACGATTAAGCAACCAGGGGAATACCATTTGTTGATATTTGCTCAACCATTAGGTTCAGCTGAAACTCCTAGGCTTAGCTGTTGAGCTATCGGTCTGAGCTGTCCATATGAGTTTGATATAATTCAATACCCAAACATATTAAATATATTAAAGGGAAGTTACAAAACAAAAAAAACGTGAAAAAGTGCTCCGAGGAAGTTACATTCTTCTTCTATATTCTGTAATTTTCATCTCTCAAGTTAATCAAAGAGAAGATTTAAAGTATTCGTATTGTGAAACCGTCCTGGATTCTAGTAATCGGTTTGTCTAAGCATTGAAAATATAAAATTCA
>CATIWF010043676.1:0-11583 GCA_949630135.1 Balakata baccata
AATTATAAAAATTATAAGTTTTAATATTTGAAAATATAATTATGTATAAAATAGATTTAATTTATTTATTTTTCATATTTTATTGTGTATAAACTTATTAAAAATTATATTTTGATAAAATATTACTTTGACCGGTTTAACTCCGGTTCAACCCCAGTTGGACCTCTAACCCTTGACCCTCTGTTTTTTCCGGTTCATTGACCAGTCCAGTTTTTACAACCGTGTCTGTTTTGGCTACCAAATGCGTCCGAGCAGCCTTTGATGAGTCTGGTTCAGCGAAAAAAAACACATCAAGTTGTTCAAAAACAACACTCATTGTACAACGCCATTTTTGTTGACCTAATGCGTCTGTTTCGGGGTCCAACAGACGCATCTAGTCATTTAAAACTTTAATGCGCCGCCACCCCCATTGTCTTGTTCGAACGAGCCCTTCTCTTCTTCTCCTTTCCGTCTCTTGCTTGCTCCCCAAAACACAGCCTTCTTCTCATTCGATGCTCCCTTCCCACTTCCCCCCTCTCTCATCTCGTACTCTATAGGTTGTGGCGTTCCCATCTCGACACCGAAGTCCACGACATTTTGTATCCAATGCCGGTTCTCCACTCCTCCCGACGCCGATAAGTTTGATTTTTCTCATTTTTTTCTTTCTTTATTCTTCTTGCATTATAGCTAAAAAAGGATGGGTTTGTATTGTACTTTCGGTTGGAGACGTAGCTTATTGGGACATTGCTGCGGCTGCCACCATTGTTGCTGCTGCTGAGGGAAGGCCTCCTCTAGCTGTTCGTTTAACTCCTCTAGGCCAGTTTATTTTTTATTTAAATTAGTTAGTTTATTTATTTAATTTTTTTATTTTATTGATATTAAAATAGTAATTAAACTTCATTGATAATTGATTGCATTATGGAGTTTGTCTTATATTGTGAAAATAGTGTTTGCATTGTGGAGTTTGCTTGGAATGTGTTGTTGGAAATTAGATAGCTAGAAAGAAGAAACTAATTTATTTTTTTATTTTATTGATATTATAAGGAATTAAATTCTTCTATAATTTTTTGCATTGTGCAGATCTTGACTTGGATTGTGAAAATTAATGTGTTGTTGGAAATTAGATAGAAAGAAGAAACTAATTGGTGAAGCTAGAAACTAATTTTATAATAAAAGTTAATAAATTAATGAGTTGAATTAAGACAAAATTAAGATTAAGTACAAATTTTGGTGAAGAAACTACTGTCATTTTTTATTTGACCGTGATCTTGGATTGGAGAAACTAAATAGTTAGACTAATATAAACTATATAATTAAATTAATTACTATTAAACTAATATAAACTATAAATAAATTAAACTTAAATAAAATGAAATTAATTATATAATTAGAATAATATTAAACTGTAAATAAATTTTATTTAATATACTAATATAAAAATAATGTTTAATAAAATTAATTGAATAATAATAAACTATAAATAGTAATTACATAATTAATAAAATTACTTCAAAAGAATATAACAAAATTTTGTAAAATTAATTAATTATGTAGATGTTAAAGTTAGCGTTGATTTCACTAGTATTTATTAAATTAATTGTTTTATTAAGGCTAGATGTCCATTCAAGATTTATTCATTAGGAGTAAATCCTGAATAGTTTCTAGTTTGGGATTGCTCTTAAACATCGATATCATTACGAGTGTAATATGTGTTCATTAGTGAGATTTGACGTTTTAAGGATAAGTTATGTTAAAGCAGTAAGGACCCAAAAAAATCAATGTTTACTATAATTTGAAGTAATATGATTTATTTTAAAATTTTTATTTCTTTGTGGTTATATATATATGTATAATTGGATGTATAGTAGACGAAATAATGCTGAATTTGTGAATGAAATTGAGAAATTTATTAGAACTGCGATAGAAAATCAAATGAGAAAAAAAATCAATGAGTGTATGTTCATGTGTTGACTGTATCAATATGAGAACATATCGTGATGTTCAAATTGTGAAAATTCATATTTTGTGGTGTGCTTTTACAAAAGGTTACACACGATGGATATAACATGGTAAGAGTGTAGTTGTTGGGATAAGTTCGAATTTTGAAAGTCAGCGAGAAAATTAGCTTGACGATGAAGGAAATGATTTGGAAAATGATCAGTTAGACTAAATGATATATGATACGGATAATTTTGTGAAAAAGCCGGAAACCTTGGGAGATTTTGCTCTAATGCCGAGAAGCTTTTGTATCCCAGTTGCACTAAATTCATAAAGTTGTTTACCGTGTGAAACTATGCAACATGAAAACCAAAAATGGATGGAATGATAAAAAGTTTAACGACATTATTAGAACTTTTACAAAAGATACTTTCAGATAAAAATAAGCTTCTCACGTCAACCTACAAAGCTAAAAAAATATTGTCTCATGGTATGGATTATAAGAAAATATATGTATATCTGAATGATTATGTATTATACCGAAATGAATATAAGGATTTGTATGAGTTTCCTAAGTGTGGGACGTCAGTCTATAAACTTGGGAAAATATCTTCTAAGGATAAGAAAGGACCTTCAGTTAAAGTATTATAATATTTACTAATAATACTAAGATTTAAACGTCTGGTTGCAAATGCAAAAGATGCAAAAAATTTGGGACAGCATGCGAAAGGCAGGAAACAAGATGGCAAACTCAAACATTCTATAGATTTTCCTGGAGAATAATTGATTTTGTGTTCCTTGAATTTGGTGGTGAAGTCAGGAATTTGAGGCTCGGACTATGTATGGATAGAATAAACTCCCATGGCACACTGAACAGTCAACATGACACATGATCAATTCTACTTATGGTTTACAATGTGCTTCATTGGCTGACTATGAAGTATAAATATACAATGTTATCGATGCCGATATAGGGGACCAAACAACCAGAAAATAATATAGATGTTTTGTTCAAAATAGATGCATCTGAGATGGTCAAATGGCCAAAATGCATTTTTTACCATCTTAGATGCTTCTATTTTGCCCTAAACAGACGTATCTATTCCATCATTCAGATGTCTCTTTTTTATAAGTTTATTCATAAACAGACGTATCTAACACAAAAAAACAAAAGACTCTCTTTTTTTTACTAGTGTTAAATTAAAATTAATATCTAACCATATATTGATAAATAATATTCATAGTTCAAAATAATATATAATCATGTTCAAAAGCAATTTTGAAATAATAATCACATTTACATTTTATATTTATTATTTAATAAACAATACATTCAATTTATAAATATATTTTAATTTGTAAAATTAAAATAGCTAACAACTTTAAAAAGATTACATCATAACATGTATTCATCTTTCAATTCAAATAATTTTTATATAATAAAAAAATTTACTGCAATATATATTGATAATAAAAACTCAAATAATTAATTCATTTTATTAATTATATATGTTTAATATTCGCAAAAACTGATCAGCCTCAGGCTCAGTTCCCATTTTTTCTAGTCGGTCCGATTTCAATAAATTTGGTGTTAGTACGATACGTCTTTGCATTAGTGATAATATTATAAATAATGTCATTAAACGAGATTTTATCACTATTGTCCCTGAGAGAAGATTGGTGCCGGTGCAAAAACTGATTAGTCTAAGGCCCGGTTTCCATTTTTTCTAGTCGGTCCAATTTCAATAAACTTAGTGTTAGTACGATACGTCTTTGCATTAGTGATAATATTATAAATAATGTCATTAAACGAGACTTTATCACTATTGTCCCTAAGAAGACTGGTGTCGGTAGAGTTGAGGAGTTTGGGCCTATTTCTTTAGGTCATCGGCTTTACAAAATTATTGCTAAGCTTCTTGCCAACAAGTTGAAAATGGTTATTAATTCAGTCATAGACCAAATCAGTCTGTATTTGTCATAGGCCGCCAGATCTTAGACAGTTTTTTAGTTACAAGTAAAGTGATTGACTCCAGTAAGCAATCTCAAACATATTGTGTTTTATTTAAAATTGACTTTAAGAAGGCTTTTGACACAATCCGTTGGGACTATCTCTTGAATACTATGATAGATATGGGTTTTGGCAGCCGTTAGTGTAACTGGATCCTTGATTGCTTAGCTGATTCTAAGTATTCTATTTTGGTGAACGGAACTCCAACAAAAGAATTTAAAGTTTTAAATGGTGTTAAGCAGGGGTGTCCTCTTTCTCCTTTTTTTCTTTATTATCGCAGTTAAACCTTTGTCCTACTTAATTTCAAAAAAGCACAATCTTGGTCCTATGTCAGGTTATCATTTTCCAAATTAAGGCCTTATATGGTTCTTTTGTCAAAGGCCTATATGGTTGGTTTCAATAATCTTGCTCGTATGTTTCGGTGTTTTGCTATTGCTTCTAGGTTGTGGATTAATTTTCATAAAAGTTCTCTTATTGGAATCAATATTGATAGTGGCACCATCTCTTCCATTGCTGCGACAATCTTTTTTAAGGTATATTCTTTACCTTTCACTTATTTGGGGTTACCTCTTGGAGCTTCCCTCAACCGTATCTCTACCTAGAATCCTATTCTATCAAAAATGCAAAAGAAACTTGGTTTTTGGAAAGCGAAAGTACTTTCTCAAGCAAGCAGGTTATCTCTTATTAAGGCATGTTTTTCTTCTCTACTGTTTTACTATCTTTCAATCTTTAAGATACCTGCGTCAATTGCAAATGAGGTAAATAGATGCATAAGGACTTTTTTCTGGAGTGGCGGTGACTCAAATAACAAATGTATCGAGTTAGCTGGGATTACCGTATTAAGCCGAAAAAATGTGGTGGTTTTGGGTATTTGCGATATCTTTTTCACAATAGAGCTCTTCTTTTAAAATGGCTTCAGAATATGAATTTAGATGCAGATAAATTGTGGGTTCAAGTTGTTTGTGGGAAGTATGTTGCTTGTAGAGTGGATTCTATCATTAATTAAAATCAATTCTTGGCTTTATGGAGGGGAATTACATCCACATACACTTTGTCTGATAAGGTTGCTAGTTGTATCTATAAACATATTACTTTCAAGGTTGGGGATGGCACCACTATTCTTTTTTGGCTTGATATTTGGATAAGTTCTCAATCTTTAGTTGACATCTTTCTGGATCTATTTAGCTTGTTTGTTAATCAATATGCCTTTGTTAATGAGATGGGTAGATGGGAAAGTTGTAGGTAGTGCTGGACCATTACATGGTGTCGATCTCTTCTCAGTCACGAACAAACTCTTCTTGAGGTTCTTCTTTCTTCTCTTGAACATATAAATATTGCTCAGAATAATGAGGATTTGTTGTTAAGGCTTGTAGAAAAAAAGAGGACAGTATACAGTCCGCCCTTTATATTTTTTGTTTTTGAGCTTCAAATATAATGCTCTCAGCCCTATCCCAAGTCCTTGGTTGAATTTCTTCCCTGTTAACTATGAAGCATGGACACAGTAAAATAGGGGACAGTTTGCATGTCGGACATATGAATATGCAAACACGCGTTGGATATATGTTAGACACGCCACTTGACGTATCGTTGACTGAAAACGAGATCAAAGTCTCGAACATGGCTAGCACACGTAAGGGACATGGATTGAGATATGGCTAGAAAGAGGATCATCCAAGATAATATAATTCTGGGTCAACAGTTTCCAATGCTTTGATCAATTTTCCTTATTTCAAATCAACTACAACCTGTCCATCGACTGCTGGGAGGAGAATCATCCACAATCACCCAGCTCAGAACTACCTTTATGAAATTTTTTAAGAGGCCGAAAATCAATATGAGAATGGAAGTGGCTAGAAGAGAAAATAATTTAAAATGTGTGGAATAGAGACTTAATGATAGCAAGTGATGTAGAGTTCAATCTATAGAGAGGGAGGCTGCTCAAGTTAAACACAAGTTTGTAACCTTAGTAGCTTTTAGCTTTATATAGTTCAGTCAATTTGATTGTATTGACAGAAGTAGTATATCCTCTTTTTCATCATAATCTGCACCGTTTAATTTGGTGGCATTCATCAATTGTTTTGTTTCATATTTCTTTTTTTTTGTAAGGAAATTTCTTAAAAATCATTAATTAAGTAACATTTAAAAAAATCTAAAAAATATTTGTATTTGGTATTTTTAATTAATTATATACTTAATATTTAAAATTTTTTAATTAGATACCTTCATCCATTTTTTCATCTAAAATTTAATGGTTGGTAATTTAAAATTTTTTTGATGAATCTTTCACTAAGTTAATAAGAATTCAGTAATCAAAAAAATTAACATATTTTACTCTTTAATACAATTTTCTTTTATGAATATTTCACCAAGTTGATAAGAATTTAAAATTTTTATTTTTTTAATTATTTTATTATGTTATGTTCCTACTGTGTTCATATCCTAGTTTTTTACAACTTATTGTGTCCTTGTGTCCTACCATATCATGTCTTCATATTCGTATCCGTGTCTATGTGTTTTAGCCCGCTAAAGTAGAGTTGTTTGGTTGGTATGCATTTCAAGGGGAATCTAGCTACTAAGAGTATCCCCAACAGTCTCTTTATTTCTCTCCTTACCTAAATTTAGAAAGTTTTATACCTTCTAACAATTTTCTTATATTCTTCTTTACCTATTTCACTCCCACGACAATTTAAAAGTTATGAAACAAGACTGAATACAATCATCATTGTTTTCAACATTGGTGTAGGTTACAATTGGAGATTGCGCGCTACGCTTAAGAAAAAAACTGGTCTTTGGGAGATAACTTGATATAATGGTCCACACACTTTTAGTGCTCTTGGAGAATTACATGACTATAAGAATTTTGACTCAGAGTTGATATCAGGATATGTTAAGAGCATATTGTGGGAGCAACTTGATATCATGGTGAAGACACTTATTGAGGATATGAGGGACAAATTTAATATTATTCCCTCTTACAAAAAAGTTTGGTATGCAAAACAGAGAGCTATTGGACAATTGCTTGGAGATTGGGATGATTCCTATTTGCACCTATGTGACTTCCTTCATAATGCATGCATTAGAAATAAAGGTTTTTTTTGGAATGTAGAAGGTGAGGCACACATGATCAATAGTCATCTTGTTGAAGGTGTTCGTATATTTAAACGAATGTTTTGGGCATATAAGTCATGCATTAAAGGTTTCAAATATTGCAAACTAGTTTTGTATATTGTTGGAACATTTTTATATGGAAAGTATAAAAGTATTTTCCTAATGGCTCAAGCTGTAAATGGTAATAACAAAATATTACCAGTTGCATTTGCTCTTGTCGAAAAGAAAAATAAAGAAAAATGTGAATATTTCATGAATCTATTACGTTACATTATTTGTGATGGTCGTAATGATGTGTACATTACTTCTGATCGGCATATAGGAATCAAGCATGCAATGAGTTAGGATTTATGGCATCAAAACCTTCACAAATATTGTATTCGCAATATTGCTAGCAATTACAATCCTAAATTTAAAAATCAGAGTATGAAAAAATTGGTTGAGAAAACTGGTATGTATCCAATGCATAAATGATTTTTATCATTAGTAACTAATATTGTGATATCCAAATATTTTGAAGACTAAAAAAATTAATTTGTCATTCATAGGCAAATTGCACTAAAAGCGAAAATTCAAGAAGTTGATGAAGAAAATTGAAGAGACCTTGATTCATTTGCTTAGTTGGAAAAAATCCCTCAATGTAAATGGGCATTAGCATATGATACTGGATATCGTCATGGTATGATGACCAGAAATTATTTCGAGTCCACTAATGCAATGTTGAAAAAAATTAAGTATGTATCTGTCACCACAATGATGCATATGCTGTTTGACAAGCTTGTTAACTTGTTCGATGAATAATGCATTAAATATTCACAAGCACTTGCTAGTAATTATGCATAAAGATATTGAAGTATCGAATGCAAAAAGCTCATAGTCATTAAGTCAAATCATACGACATAGAACATAGTGTATTTGTGATCAAAACAACATATAACAATGAAAGGAAAAAAGGTAGTCACAGTCAAACAGTTAAAATGACACAAAAAAATATGTACATGTGGAAAATTTCAACAAAGCAAAATCTTATGTTCTCGTGTCATTGCAGCTTGTATGAAATATCTGATGGATTACACTGCTTATATTTTGTCATTTCATACAATGTCCGAGACAATAAAAGTATGATAAACCCCTTTTGAACCCCTCGGTCACAAGGATTACTGGGCACCATCAAATGAACTGCCTGTTATTCTAAATCCTGGATGGAAGCGTAAAAAGGGAAGACCAAAAGCATCTCGGAAAAAAAATGAGATGGACTGGAAAATTCAAGAGGATCAACATGTGTCCTTTTGTGGTAAATATGGTCAAACGAGTCATAATGTAAGGACCTGTCTAAGAAATTAGATTTAAAATATATTTTTACTGTGTACTTGTAGCCTAAAAATTTTGTATTTAATTTTAAATGTAATTATATTAGTCATTAATTACTACTTCATTAAATATATAATTATATTATTAAATTAATGATTGCTTCAAAAGTTTTCTCATCAGTAATATATGGTATTTTTATTTTATATCATTCAATCTCATGCAGATATGACATCTCACCTATGAGATTACATGCATTCCGGACCATACGATGGTTCATTGTTATATTTACAATCTTAACACAAATCTCAAGCAATTTGGAATAATAAGGTAATAAAAATAACAATCATTCCATTAAAACATCATTTATAACATCGTAAAGCGTATAATGACACATATCATTTGCATAATTTTTTCAAATAGAAAAATGAGGTGTTATACTATAAACGTAGTAGTAGAGCTATACATGTAATAGATAATGATACTTAGCTAGATGACCGAATTAAACAGCTGCTGAGGTATGCCGGATTTTACGGATTAGTGTAAATACCATTTTTTCAACTTGATTGACATTTAATTACTACACTAATTGAGAGATGAAGACCAGAGATACATACATTTTATATGCCTAAAGGAGAATGCACAATTATACTTCAGGATATAGCTATTCTTACCGGTCTACCTATTAATGGTCTTCCAGTTATTGGACAGACCAGTGGTGATTGGTCATCTCTGTGTAAACGTTTACTGGCAATTAAACCTCCGCCAGATTCAATTAGAGGTTCTCAAATAAAATTAGAATGGTTGGAAGATCAATTTGCAATATTACCTTCTAGAGCTGATATAAACACTATTATATCTCATGCTCGTACACATATTATGCGTATCATCAGTGGGTCCTTATTATGTGGCAAAGGCATTGAACATGTGTCTTTTATATATCTTCCATTTTTAAAGGACTTTGCAGCCATCAACTAGTATAGTTAGGGAGCTGCCACATTAAGTTTCTTATATCGAGAATTGTGCATGGCATACAGATTTCCTCCTATGTCCCAAATTGTAGGTACGTTATTTATTTTACAATTTTAGGCATGGGAGAGATTTCCATTTTTTACTCCAACAATGAGAGTTAATCAAATATCGGAAGATACACTATTAGGTCGAAGATATGTGACTTCTTAATTAATAATATTAAAATTAGTAAATCACCATTAGTTGTTGTGATTTTTAATTAATAATTCTAATAATACACTGAATTATTAATTAATATAGATGGATTGGTCAGCAAATAGTACACGACACACCTTCATATAAGCTGGCTCATACAGACTTGATATATGTCACTTCGTTAAGGTGTGTTATATTGTCCCTAAATAAATTTTTAATTTTTTTTATAATAATTGATAGTGTTTAACATTTTATGTTTTATTGAATAGATTATATGGGAGACATATACTACAGATATTATTCAATCTTTACTCACTGATTGCTTGAGAGATCGCGACATATGAAGAATAGTGGTGTCTTTAATATGAATGCATATAGTAGAGTGGCACCAGCCTGATCAAAGTACTCAGACAATTTTGCCTACAGCAACCAATCCCTCGCCCACCACAGCAAACTGAACATCTTCACTCAATAATTCTACAGAGCAATACTAGTACGAATTGGGTTGAAGAACATTCGGTATGGATTCAATTATGGAATAATAGAGCTGAACATGTTGTTACAAGCTTACCATCAGATGATCCACTCCATTACCATTTACAATACATGGAATGGTATCGACAAGTTACAAAGAGATGAATTTCTCATCAGGGTGCTACTGTTGGTGCATTGGTATAAATACATATTCTTATTTTTCCACAAATTATAATTATCTTTTATAAATGCTTCTTCATTACATTATATGACATAAGTCTGATTAACTTTTATATTAACTACAGGCTGATACACTTAAGCATATTTCATTACCAAACTCTAGATATCCCCCATAACAGATCGCTACCAGTTCATTAGGGGCATTACGTGAAGACATATATAGGGTTTCAATGACACCTCAACTTGCTCTTGCCCCAATTTCAGAAGAGATGCAACATGCATGTGCTTCGTCTTAGCAACCATCATGTCATCGCCGACAACAACATAGGGATGTACCTGTCCCTCCATCTACATCTTATCAAGGTGTGCCTCAACCTGTTTATTTTCATCAATTCTAACAGTATCAATCTTCCTCTACAGATCTCGGGCCATCCATATCTGGTGGACTATATATCCATTCTACACACATGTTCTCAACATCATGCTTCTACTCTTCTGGCCCATTTACACCATATGTTGCCTCCACACACAATCCATGGATTCATCAATTCTTCTTTCTTTTTTTTTTTTCAAATCCCCAGACCTTGCTCTTTTCTCATCACTCATGTCAGTTTTGAACATTTAAGTAATAAGGAGCACATATATATTTTAAATTATGCTCTCTAATTGTTGTTAACTCCTACAACTAAGGGTAACAAAAAGAAGTAAAATAGTAAATGGATAAAATAGTTTGAAACAAGGAAGGTGAAATCAACAACAAAATTGGTTAAGGCTAAAAGGGGGTTATCTAAGTGGCAATATAGGGTTGGTTTCAAAAAGTAAGCCAAAAATAGTTAATCCTAATTTGCCCCTATCATCTTAGTGTCTAGATGATGTAAATAGCAGCGTCAACCAGCATTTGAGTGCAAATTCTAGAGTAATCATGCTATGTTTAAATATATATATACACTCACAAAGGAAGAAAAGAGCTTAAAATAGGTATATGCTCTTTGTACGTTCAAAAGCTCGCAAAATAGATACTAAGGTAACATGTAAGTGTAAGAAACTCATCACATAACCACAGTAAACATGCAATTTCCAAGCCTTATAGGATTACTAATGCTCTATACTTGAAACATCAATCTAACCAAATTAAAAAGGTTTTGATTAAAAATATGAAAAATGAATTAAGATCACATCAAGCCAATTCATCATTTTACCCTATCCATGACATAACTTAGCATCCTTTCATAAGATATCATCAGAAAAAGTGCACACAAACCCAACTATGGAATGAGTCACACACAAAATTTTTTTGCAAATAACAAAAATAAACTACCTAAACAAGGTAAACAAGGTATAAGAGAAGTAAACAAGACAAACTACCAACTATAAAAGATAAAACATAAGCAACTAATCCTAAAGTAACTACCACAACCCTT